>JAJGOT010000326.1:700000-762500 GCA_022457155.1 Cladopsammia gracilis
ACAACATTGAAGGTTGAAGGGTAAAAATTAATCACCTTGAAATGATGTGTATTTTTAGATTTTTTTAGCTAACTTAGCAATATTTATAGTCTGTTTTGTTCAAATTGTGCGATTTTTATGGCATTATGCAATCGGATGCGATTTAAGGCTGATTATGCAAAATTGCACCATTGCATAATATCAGAAGCCTGGATCATTACATTTCTCAGGCCATGATCTGCAGTGTGCAAGACTTGTGAGAAAGTTGTCTGTAAAACCAAGAATCGACCCGGAACCTACATGTACCTGGAGCACCCCCAGAACACCCCAGAACACCTGCTGGAACACCCTCGGAACCTAACCAGAACACCCTGGAACACACTAAAAATTAAAAAAAGGCTTCTTTGAAAAAGATTCTGCACACCTTCGGATCCTCCCCTCTCCTTGGCGTTTTGCTCCATGGACCCCCAACCCACTGCGTCCAACTCCCCGCCCCAATAAATAACTTTTATTCTGGATTCATATTTACATTACCTCACATTTTACGCAAACCCGTACATAACAGCTGTTGTTTGAGCCGTCATGCAACACTCATGATCCTGCAGAGTCTTTTTTAAAGGAGCCTTTGTTCTATTTTTATGTTTTGTGGGTTCCAGGATGTTCCGGGGGGTGTTCCGGGGGTGTTCCGGTCTCAAATGCCATAGTCTACAATTCCACTGCAAAGAAATCATGAATTCTTGCAATAATCTTTAGCTCCTTAAGTACCGTAGTTAGTTCTGTAGTTGAGTAGTGTGTCTCAGTGGAGCTGGGATAAACCTCCATTGTTTTGTAATAGCGTGTGATTTGGCATCCAACACTACTGCACGAGGACCACACGGTCAACTACAGAACTAACTAAGGAGCTAATAATTATTACAAGAATTCATGTACATGTAGGATGTAAAGATTAGATTTTTGAATATTTGACGTCACGTGTAAGCCAAGATATGAACAACAGCATAAAGAAATAATATAATTCTAACGGTTCTGGACAGCATGAAATCCTCCTATCAATTTGCTATCATTGCTAGTAAATCTCACACTTAAATACACTGGTCAATCAAAAATTTGACTTGCAATGTATTCCTCATATTGAGAAACAAATTCTTTTTATGTTCTCTTTTTTTTTCAAAACACTGCAATAACATACATGTATTATGTTTTCTATTTTTGGCTGCAAAAAGCCTATAAGTATACTACTTACAAAAAGTCTGTCTACAAAATGTTTTCCATTTTAGGATTGAATTGTAACTTTGTTTAGGCTTATATTAAACTCACAGTCATTTTCAATGTTACAAGCATAGCAACATGCTTGTAAGCCCACAAATGAGTGGATGAAAGCCACTCAACTTTGGAGCCCACATTACATAGCAATGCCAGGCACACTGTGATCGTGAAAGGGAGGGCAAATATTGATTTTACAAGCTGTGTATGGTTTAAGCAAAATATTTCTTTGTTTAAAATTGACATTCAAATGGTCGTGGAACATCAGTGTTGCTTCTGTTTACAATAATAATTACTCTATTTGAGGGCACACTTCAAATTAATGTGAAAGAGAGCATGACATTGAATTCCATGACTTTTGGCGCTAAAACGGCATAAAGTTATAAATTATCACACCATGCATTTTCAGACACCCAAACTGTCATATCAAAAATGTCATTTTAAACAGGTTTGACCGTCACGATCGTCTATTTCGTTATAGATTAATTTGCTTAAATCAACATAACTTATTATACCGGTATTTAAAAATGTCTTTCATGCATGTTGTGCATTAATATATTCAAAGAGCACTAACTCGGCTTTACACAATGTAAACAATCAAAATTTCTAACCGACTGTAATTTGATAGACTCCATTCCACTGATATACTGTTCTGCACGAAAACCTACATGTAGCCTGCAGTACAGGCGTTTTTTTTTTTTTTGGTGGGTATGTGCTGAATTTAGTGTTTGGTCATCATTTTCGTTTTAATTTGCAAAATGTCAGGGGCTGGGAGTGAGAGGGGACTGGGGAGGAGACAGGGACGAGAAAGAAAATGCCTACCCACAAGGCCTGTGAAATCAGGAAACACCCCCTCTTACATAATCCATTTGATCACATACTACGCTTTATCCCTAGAGACGAATAGTTCGTATACAACTGCTGTATTCAAAATGGCTGTGTTTGATTTCTTTCCCTTTTAGTTGCAGGCTTTTAATTTCATTGCTGTCCTCTTCATGAAAATAGAATCACCAAGACATTATTTGAATTGCCTCTACAGTGGAACCTTGATTTATCTAAGTTGCTGGGGACCGGCGAAATTTGTTTGTTAAATTGAGGGTTCATTATATCGAAAACCTCGAAAATGTTTGTTATATCGAGGTCGTAGTTTAATGATTGACTTGTAACACAGGTGACTTCTGTCACGCAATTCAATGCAATTTTCGTCGCCCAGAAGTGCCGCATTTTGAGATACAATTCATTAAGCATGGTGGCTTTCAGTAGCAATTATTTTCACTTTTGAGCAGACACGTAGCTTTTGTTTACAAGGATTAAAGGATTTGTTGACTGTTGATCTGTTCAGTGTTTATCTTCTGTCGCGTGTTGACATTGTTATTTGTTATATCGAGGTAGATTTTACGTTTGGGCTTCCGGATTATGTTCATTATATCGAGGAATTTGTTATATCGAGGTTCGTTATATAGAGGTTCTATTCCAAACATTTTACTGTAACTTTGGCCGGGACATAGAATATCGTTCGTTATATCGAGGACTTTGTTAAATAGAGGTTCGTTAAATTGAGGTTCCACTGTATTGCCAAAGGAGGAAAAGGTACCAGAATTTCGTTTGATGGGCGTGGCTCAAAAGAAGTTTTACCCCTAAGAGGTACCAATTCAAAACAACACGTCATATTTCTGTCATTATTTTTTTGGCTCATTACCCTAAAAGGTATCGCAATAATTCTAACAGTTTTTTTTTTTTTAATAAAAAAATAAATAAATAAATAAATAAAAAAAAGATAATTCTAACGGTTGTCATTTTAGATTTCCGTACCCTAAGCGGTACCAAACTACATATTTTGACCCCTAAAAGGTACGACGAGCACCCCCATCATTTTTATATGGGAGTCCCCCCCCCCCGGTCGTTCACCTCCCAAATATGCCTCTGCTTTGCGGGCAACACGAAAACCAGAAAACCGTTCAAAGACGAGTTTCGTCTTTATTTACAACGCAAGAAACGTATTTCTTTTTCAGTCACCTGGTGGTTTTGATGTGGCAGTAATTCCAGAACAAAAAGCATGGCTTATTTGATCACCTTTTGCGTTGTAAGTCCTTGTTTATATGCACATTTGTTTTGATTACAAAAATATGAAGTGAAGTCACTTACCGCGTGCCAAGGGTCGCAGTAGCAGGAACACCAACCAGGTGGTTGATCGTAATGATACAAACTAAGATATAGCGGTGTTAAACGGTTAAATGCAAAGCAAATCAATGCCGTCCTACTAGCTGTACGAGTCGCAACCGAATCAACTGGTCAACAGCGCATGACAAGTAGCATAAAGGTTCTGACCGCAGAAACTGTAGGCACTATAAATCAATCACGCTCATGAGCGATGAGAAAAACTTCCCAAGTATCATCTGACTGGTTTGTGTGCATCAAAATTCACTTAGATGTGAAATTTTGCATGATACACGGAAGGAGAACACAAGCGTCACGCAAGAAGTTTATTAATCGCAGAGGCATGTCGACACAAATTACGCTCGCATGTTCTCGCACGTTTTTCCAGTTCGCCGGGAGTTCGCCGGGAGTTCGCCAGTTGGACGCAATCCTAAATCGAATACTGTATTGAACTCCCGCATAACATATGTAAATACAGGAGCGTGATCAGCAGTCATCCGTAACGAAAATAACTTATTTATGCTCAAAACTCTCACTCATGAAACACACAAACATACGACAATAACAATGGACCCAATGAATTTATTGTATTTGGAGGGAATAGGTACAGCAGTGCCCAGAATATTCGACCTGCAAAACGCTATTTTTACAATAACTGTGTGAATTCTCGCGCGCTGATTGGCTCATTTCTATGGTCGATGAGAGTGTAGACCATGAAAATGACGTAACAGGTAACGCAACGCGTGAGTTTTGTCAAACTTTTGGCGCTACGCGACGGGTTCTTCAAACAGTGAAAAATGCACTTAAAACTGGAATTCTTCAATGAAAAGAATGCTCTCTCGTCAGTTAAATTTAATTTACAATCAGCTAAACTTGCCTGGAATTAGAGTGATTTCACAAACCTCGATTCTTATATGCTAATAAGAATCGTTATATGCTAATGTGAAGAACAATAGAGAACGCACGCACCAAAGTACACCATCGTTTCAAGTTCTAAACTGTGCACGCGCTGGTGTGTAATAACGCGTGCACAGTTTAGAACTTAAAAAAAATGATGTACTTTGGTGCGTGCGTTCTCTATTGTTCTTGACATTAGCATATAACGATTCTCATTAGCATATAAGAATCGAGGTTTGTGAAATCACTCTGTTAAGTGCGAAGCAAAAAGGACAAACAACTTGTCGTAGTTTCACGGGAAAATCCACGGAATCAGTCGCCGGCGCCCGAAAGAACTAAAACTGAACCGAAAACAACTTGGAGCAAAGATTCATCTGATTATTCGAAGATATTTCAAATTTGGTAAAGGTTAGCTTTGTAAACTGTGCCTAGTAATTTTATATTTGACTTTGTGTGAGGTTATTGTGCTCTATTTTGCGATTATCGCCGAGCCCGGTTCTCTAAAAGTGGCCGAATAACGGCTCTTTATTTTGCTGCGTTAAAATTTATATTAAAAGATTCTAGCGATGATTTAAGCTGAAGAGAATTTTTGTGTGAGCCTTTTTCGTTACATAATTTATTCACATAAAAAGTTAAGGCTTTATTTATTCCCCACGCAAAAACATTTTGCAGCAGTTTGTCAGTGTTAGGTTGTTTTTTCTAAAATGATTCCCGCAAACTCGTTCGCTCGGCGCTCGCAATTATTCAAGTTTGTTATTGTAAAAAACAAATCGACCGCATTTTTCCATGGTCTATACTCTCATCGACCATAGAAATGACGCCATAAAATGTTCAAAACTTGGCAGTGAAACCACTCGCGTAACGGCTCGTGGTTCCACTTGAGTTTTGAACATTTTATGACGTCATTTCTATGGTCGATGAGAGTATAGACCATGGAAAAATGCGGTCGATTTGTTAAAGTTGCAATAGACAAATTCGGCTAACGCATTGTTGTACCCAATTCAACCCTCTTGGGATTAGAACTCTTTGTTGGTCATATTTCCATATCAATGAAGCATTGACATGGAAATTATATGGAAATTTTGTGAACAAAGAATCTTATTCCCAGAAGGTTTGAATTGGGTACAACAATGGGTTAGCCGAATTTGTCTATTGTAAAGAAGTTTAAGGCCCCGTCCACACGTATCCGGATATTTTCGAAAACGGAGATTTTTTTCTTCGTTTGCACCTCCCGTCCACACGTAAACGGCGTTTTCGGCAACAAATACGGAGGTTTTTGAATACGCTCTCCAGACTGTAGACTTTTAAAAACGGAGATTTATCGTATTCGTGTAGACGGTCGAAAACGAAGGTTTTCGAATACGATGACGTCAAAACAAAGATGGCGGCAAACTCTTTGATTTTCGCGAGCTTATGCTTCTCACAGCGCGCATGTGCCAGTAGCCTGCGCATGCTCATCATGTGAAGTCTAGCGTATTAGAAAAATTTTCGCGTATACGTGTGGACGGGCAAATACGATTGTAATACGGTCCGTGTGGACGCGGATGTTTTCGAATACGGAGAAAAAAATCTCCGTTTTCAAAAATATCCGGATACGTGTGGACGGGGCCTAAACGGTAAAGAATATAAACAAGCCTAAACTCAACTATGTCAAAAACTACATAAATTAAATCACGATGTTCAACGGCACAAGCACGGGCGAGTCGACTTTGTCGTCTTTGTCGCGAACATTATTGCCGTCTTAAGCTGAGTCAGATTTCCACCTGCCACGAACTTCGAAGAGTCGATCTGGAACATTCGGATTTGCGGCTGAAGTAGCTTACAAAACCAAGGAGTCCACTCCAATAGCCTCCAACTTTTCTTTAAGAATTTCTTCCACTCTACCAACGTTTAGGAGCTTAGAAGACAGAACATTTCAGGGGACGTAGGTACTTGAACGCAAGTGCGTACCTGAAAAAGTCGAAAAAAAAAGAGAGAGATTTGGGACTTGAGGGTGGTGGGAGGAGGTAGGGGCGTGTTTGAAAATTGATTGTGCGCACCTCTGAAAAAGTCCTGGTTACGCACCTGCATTTTCCTTAGATTTCTTGTCGTACCTTAGGGATCTGAAAAGGAAATCTTGAGAAAACGGAGGAATCCCAGCAACTTCTAAATATTTAAGAAGGTAAGTACAAGGACACGTAAAATTCACAGTCTTAGCAATATAGACCTTTTAACATGGTATTGGCCATGTATCCGCTGAGAGATGGTTTATGTCTATCATCACTTTCTTTATCGCGACAACGACATGATATTTCAAATTCTTTGCCTATTACTCATGGTCACGCGCCGCTGTGACGTGGGTCAATTGGCAAACATTTGAATTCGAGCTCTCATTGTTGCCATCACCACGTGCGATTTGGTAGAGAATTGGCGTTCGCGCTAGTTCTATCTTTTTCCTGCTACACCGTGCTGACGAGACTCAACCAGGTCGAAACAGCTGTCCACGATTGCATTTTGGCTTTCAGTTTGGGCTCTGTCATCTCGTTGTCGCGTTAAATGATTGTAAAATGATTGTGAAATGATTGTTAAATGATTGTAAAATGATTGTTAAATGATTGTTCAGCTTTGCTCACTATGTTAGCAATATACACCCAAGAATCCTTCTTTTTACTAGGCCGGTTCACACTAGGGACCAAAGTGCACTTGAAGTGCACTTGAAGTGTCCTTGAAAATCAAGTGGACTTGAGGTCGACTTTGGAAACACGAGAAACGGCAACGGCGACGCGAGAGACTCAGGGAAAATCCAAATAATCGACTGCGCATGACTGGCGGGAAAATATCTCGCGTTCTCTTTTCGGAGTCACGGACCCGACGTGAGATAGAGAGCTTCAGCAACGACGACGGCAACGCCATGGAAAAACGTCACTTGAAAACAGGATTCGCGCTTTTTTAAACTACTTTGCAGTTGTTCCAATTTGTTTAGTTTGTCTCATGTGTCTGGATTGTCCAGGAGCTAAATTTGAAGGAATGGCTTACCAGTTCAAATGGAGAAAGAAAAATTAACCGTCGCGTGTTCACGTTCTCCACAAAACCTATAATTTGACGTTGTTGTTTTGCAGGGAAAGGCAAAGAACTGTACCAGAATGTAAAACGCACGTGCAGAGGCATTGTTTTCGCTCATTAAACCTATTGTTTTGTGCCGTTCTCGCTGCCGTCGCCGCCGTGGTTGCGTGTTTAGATGGAAATTGCTTACGAGCACAAGTTGGTATGCAGTTGATAAGCTTGATAAACAAAGTTGCAGGACTAAAGTACAATATGCATAAAACGGCTAAGTCGATAGTAAAAATAATTTCTTATCAAGTCAAGTTTTATTTGAACTTAATTCAGCAAAAAATCGTCTTGTTAATTTTTGGGAAATTGTTCGTGCCTGAACGCCATTTTCCCGCCACTTGACATGGCTTTAATGAAAAATAAATATCTCGTTCACGTTTCAAGCAATCCAAAACTCTATGCTCATCCCATGAATCTATGTTATGGAGTGTTTTGTAAATTTTTGGGTGATTTTAGGCTATGTTTGGGAGGAAATAGTTTTCCTCAAAGGATTTGTAAAATTAAGAGAAATAAGAAATATTGAAGATTCAGTGAAGTTTTAAAATTAGAATTTGTAGTTAATAATTAATAAACGGACACCAAGTCAGTCCACTGGCAACCTTGGGTGCTTTTGTGTGGGTATCAACTGTCTGTTGGTGTTCCAAAAATCATTTTCTTTCTTCTTTTCCTTCTTTATACCTCTTAAAATTTCACCAAGCGCACTTCAAGTGCACTTAAGAGCTCTAGTGAGAACCGACCTACTGACTTCAACAAAAATGTTATGATAAACGTACTACTCAATTACAATGTTATTTCTCCATATGCTTAGAAGCTCAGAAATAGGAAAAAACGGAACACGCATGTAAACACAAACAAACAAACCTGATATTAAGCAAGTTATTACTTTTCCCATATTGTTTGAAAATCAAGCCAAGGATCTCCGGGGTAATAGGCTCCGCTTTCCTAACAGGCTCACAGAGAATACGACTAGAAGCCTCAGAAAAAGATTTAACAAGAAACTTGTCACATGGATTAACATTTTCAAAACCTGCTAATTTTTGTATCCAATCGATAATCGCGTAAAGAGCGCTGTGAATAATAGAGCTACCGAGTGAATTTTCAAGTAAGTTATGGAGATATCAGGAAACTGAAATCGGAGTAGCTGTAAGAAAGAAAACTCCCTTAACGAAGTGCGATGCAAGCACCAAGCCTTAAACTTAAAAACATTTGACAATATATAATTGATAACTGTATTATCAGCTCGAGCATTAAAAGCAGAGAGCCAAAGCTTCTCGCAGGGTTGAATGCCAAACGTCCAACTGGCTACCGCTTCAACATCTGAAGGGAAAACAGAGAGCAGAGAGAATAAGATGACAAGAACTAAATCAACAACAAATCAAAGAAAAAACATTAAAAAAAATCAAGGGTCCAGGTGGTTCCAGAACAAGACACGCTGCAAAACGTCTACTAAGGGTCCAAGTTGTCCCAACCGAAAGGACGAGACCAAATGGTCTGAAAACATGAGCTGGATAGAAAGACCATCTTATGGTCAATAAAGGGGAATCCAAGTGCATCCCAAAAAAATTAAACACTCAAGGACCAAGTGGTCCAAACGGTCAAAACGTTTCAAGATAAGGCACACTCATCAAACTGCAGAGCTATTGCAAAAAGGGGCAATGTCAAGCCCTGACTAAGAAGTCTCAAGTCTTCAGACCTTGGGAAATGACTTTGAGTTCTCTGTAAGAGGAGCTCTTCTTGGCCTCCTCAACACCCACATTTTGTGAGAAATGGTGTTTTTAAATTCTAGAATGTAACTGGCACAACTTGTGCGGGAATAATGTTACTGTAAGGACAAGAGACGTCTACTGTAAAGCAAAGGGATATTTTTCTTCCAAAAATATAATTCACTCAGAATTGAAACCGATAGAGAATTTTTTTTTATCCCAAGTAGAACTCTCCGCAAAATATCAAAACTGGGAATATCTGGTCATAATACGGGTGATTTACCAAAAACAAAACTCATAGAGATAATCTTACCAACAAACTGGGCCAGTTTTCTAGCGGTACTAGAAGGATACTGAGAATAAATTGAGTCGGTAACCTGTTCGGCACTGAGAATCCCCTCTAAGGGGATGAAAATAATGTGACTGGACAAATCAATGCAATAATCCAACCATACTAAGCACGAGGTGGGCTGCCAAATCGATTTACTGTCATTGGGAAGGAAGCCAGAGGGTAAACTTAAGGTGGCTCGAAATAGTATTTTGGTTTCCCTGTATAGTATATTTGGAGGCAAAACAATTAGAGTTGTACTTTTCGGATCGCTATCACATTTTACCATGAAATCAACATAATATTACAGTATTAATTTGCCACAGATGTATCGAGGTTGTCGTTGCCATGGTAACACCATTGGGATTTTAGATAGGGGTAAAGTCAAAGTATAATGCAAGGCTGATACTACGTTGAACGTTGAACTCGACAACGACATGATAGAGCCCAAACTGAAAGCCAAAATGCAACCGTGGACAGCTGTTTCGACCTGGTTGGATCTCGTCAGCACGGTGTCGCAGCAAAAAGATAGAAAAACTAGCGCGAATACCAATTCTCTGCCAAATCGCACGTGGTTTATTATGACTACAGATGAGCTCAAATTCAAAAATTTGCCAACAGACGATATTCGTATTCTCGGTATTGAACTGGAACTAGCATGCAGACGAGGCTCATGCGGGGCATTCTTTTCACATGCAAATATTTTTAATGATATTCCCCCGCATGAGCCTCCATTGCAAGCTAGTTCCAGTTCAATACCGAGAATACGAATATTGTCTATTGACCCACGTCACAGCGGCGCGTGACCACGAGTAATAGGCAAAGAATTTGAAATATCATGTCGTCGCGATAAAGAAAGTGAGGATAGAAAGAACCATCTCTCAGCGAATACATGGCCAATACTTACTTACTTAATCCTCTTCGTGCTCGGTAGCACATAAGGCCGAACTCCGCCATTGCCTGGTCCCAAGCCCAGGATGCGAAAGGAGGAGGGATGCGGGCGGAACTAAGTCTATCATCAAGTATCTGACAAGAACACGAACCACCTTAGTGAAAGTATATGAAGCCGAGAATAACCCAAAGGGGAGAACTATAAAGACAAAACACCTCCGGACACCATTTACGACCCAAGAAAACCCTAGAAATGTTTGGGTGTTCTTTTAAAATATCAATATGATGATAGCCAGATTTTAGGTCAAATTTTTAGAAACATGAAATGATCAAATGAAAGATGAATGCAAGCATCCCCAATATCCTCAATCTTGAACTTCTCCTCTTCTCTTTATAAATGTGATTCCTGACATGTCTGAGGTCCAGAACCTCTTCTTTCCGGAACGTTGTATGGAAAAATAAGGGATTAACAACATGGGGGGGGGGGGGACTGGGAACCTTTATGACCGAGCCTGAATAAAGGACCTCCTGAATAGCTTCAAATACAAAATCAGCATGTGTTAGAGCTGAGCTGTTGTTGCCAAGAGAAGCCTTCTGGCGAACAGTGATAAATGGGATGGTATAATCCTTATCGATAATACGAAGAATTAAATCACTTTCCCTTAAATTTTGTGACCAAAAGATATCATGAGCTCTGAGCCTACCCTTAACTGTTCGAATACTGCTGGGAGAATTCCTCGAACATTCCTCAAAAACAGGGCCATAATCTGAAATACCTTCAGGAGTTTCTCTTACTACTTTATGCTAAAAAATGGACTCACTGCTGCCCAGTAGTGCCGCTGATTTTGTTGGGGAGCTGCTTGTACGATGATCCGGCTGTGAAATACGAATTGGTGCTTGGGAAATTGACCCTCCAGTGGCCGGTCTTGCCGCTTGCGAAGCAGATGTCATCCCGGCTTTTTCCAAAACTGCTGTTCGACGTTTGAGGACAAAACATGATTACTGAAGTTTCCCGGTAAAATAGAGAAGAAAGATGCGAAGCCAGATGACGGCACTGAACATCTGACGACCTGTAGGAATGGAGGAAAGAAAAACTAAGTGACGGTCAAAAGATAGGCACTGAACTGTCCTAAAGTGAAGGCAAATACGTAATGAACGTATTTATGTAAAACGCCAAACAATAGAGCGTGATAAATACGCCTCAATGCGGTACGCATTGCGTAACCTTAATACCATGCAGAAAACGCTGCTCTAAACTCTCACTCATGAAACACACGAACAATGAATTTATTGTATTTGGAAGGAATTGGTTCAGCAATGCCCATAATATTCGACCTGTTAAACGCCAAGGATAAAAAAGAACGGGCAAGGCGAAAAGAAAAACGTCGTTACAAACAAAAATACTCAACTTCTGCCCTGACTTCGCAATACGGGCGTTTTTCTCTTCCTTCAAAGTTATCTGCTCGGCAGCACGGATCTTCTTTTCGTCATCAGAAGCAGAAACGACTTCGTCAGACAAATTCTCATGAACAGCCGTCCAACCAGCTTCAGATTTGTCGGCAGTTCTAATGGTCGCTTAATGACCTTCGAAGCGGCGTTGAGGGAATCACCAAGTTTAGAAATCAACGCTGAATCTTCTTGATTTTCGGAATCTTCCAAATCGACGAGAGATTTCAGCGACTACACAAATGAAAGACTCTGAGAAACATGTTCGCGCGTCTCGGTATTAAACTCGAATTGCTTCTTGTTCCCGCTGAACGGCTTAAACGTTAAGTCGTTTCGGACTTGAGTTTCTTGACCAAAGAAGACGAAGATTTGACTTCGTCGTCCGAAAGCTCGTGCTTTAGATGAGACAACGTTTGGTCGAAGTAGGCTCTAAGTTCATCAAGTGAGCTTACTGAGACGACATTGGAATCTTCAGAAACTTCTCCGTCCTTGTGCATGATAAATAAGCAAAAAACTGAGTGACGGTCGAAAGATAGGCACTAACTGTCCTAAAGTAAAGGCAAGTATTTAATGAACGTTTTTATGTAAAACGGCAATCAATACAAAGCGTGAAAAACACGCCTCAATGCGCTACGCATTGCGTAACCTAAATACCAATGCAGGAAACGCATCGAGCGTAAATACATTTTTGCTCATCAGCATTGCTCATGTGAAAAACATCAAAATTAATTTCGACTTGTTTCAAAAGAGTATACAGTGTCTGTAGAGATCGAGGCCTAAGGCCATCGGGCAGAATGGCCGGATATTTGCGCATATTAATGAGCCATCGCGGCGGACTATTCAAGCATGAATGTTCAATAAAAGCGCCGCAATTATAGAGAAAAAGGGCGAATTTGGTGAAGTACATTGACTAAAACACTGAGCCATTTTGAAGTAACAAGATATGACTTTCTTAAGATGATAGGGCGGCTTTTGCAGTTAAGAATTATTCTACCATTTAAGCCAAAAACTAAGTGAATCGAACGAGGATAAGTTGTAGACTATCAATTGATACTAAACAAATTCCTTTTCTCTCCTCATTTCGTAAAACTATTAAGAACTCTATGATCAATAATTACGATGACTTTTTGATACATTAAATACTTAAATTAATATTATTAGCTCATGAAGAAATACTTTTTATCTTAATTTATGTAATGTAAATCTTATTTTTCTATAAACTCAGTTTAAAATACTTTTTATCTTAATTTATGTAATGTAAATCTTATTTTTCTATAAACTCAGTTTTCCTATTGGGTCATCCACTCGATTAGCTCTAGCTATTTGGATACTCCAAACTCACGAATTATATCTTTTTTCTTTCCTTTGGTTTTTCTTTTCTATAATTTTATCTGTAATCTAGTTTTATTTCTAAATTATTTTCTTTTTTCCTTTTCTGTAAAGATCGTGTGAGTTGAATAAAATATTGTTGTTGTTGTTGTCAGTCTTCTCACTTCGAAAATTGTAGTTATTACGGTTACTCTAGTATGGGAAACCACCCTTGTCAAGTTCGAACTTTGATTTTCTCGCAAAATAAGCAAGAATCTTCGAATTATACAACGGCTTTTCTCAGATAGACGTCTTACCTATACGTCGGTCGTTTTTTTTTTCGAATTCCGAGCAAATGAAGTTGCAGTTTTTTTTGCGCTAGAATATTTGAGGTTCAAAATTCGCGCGTGTTCTGGAGTGTGATCATTGTCTTTGTAAAGACAATAGTTGCCATGAACAAACAATAGGTAGCAAAACTCTATTGAAGAAATGCAGTCATCTGTTAAACACAGCTTATTGAACTGTTAATGATCAGCTGGTAACATATGCTGGTTACACTATGCTGTTGTGCATAGTGCCTAGACTGCAGAGACTGGCAGTCTAGGCACTATGCACAACAGCAACCGTCCGCGGTGGCAAACGCCTGGTATATCTAGAGTAGGAAAAGATGTTTTTAGGCTCAGTGACTTTGTATTTTACACAAAGTTGGTGTTGAACGTACACGAGTTAGTGTGAAATTACATGTAAACTGTGTAAAATCCCCGCAATGTTCTGGTCACACAGTTGCAGTGTTAAGAAACATCGACCATGGGCTATGGGAAAAGTGCATTTCGACGAAATAAAGTTTAATTTATCTGAAATAAACGTAAATTACTCACATTTCAGTAGTTCTGTGTCTTTTCTGGTTGTTTCTACCAATACATTCTGTGTACAACGCTCGCAGAACGTTGCGTTCGATTCATAAAGAGCGCCAACATTCGTTAAGTCTTGGTAACTAAGCGTTTCTTTTTCGAACCGGAGGCGCGGGCGCTAAGCGCACGGTGTTACCACTAAAAATAACTGGGTGGAAAAAGGTTCGGCCGTTGCTCGAAGATATGGGCTATTGGCCAATCGCTGGGCCGAAAAGACAATGGCAATTGTTTTTGAAAATCGTCTTCAGCTGATAAGAGCAAAAAATCATGTCCAGTCTCCTGCTAGTATTGCTAGTTATAAAACAAAAAGACGACTCTCCCCACTGGGATGACAATTGCAAATTATTACATATATACAAAAACCTGACGGCCGACACGGTGGAGCTTACAAAAGTGTGCAAATGCCCCACCCATGGTCAAACCCGTCACACAAATAGATATGTTTAAACGATAATCATATACTTCACCGCTGTTTTTAATATCCGGCCAAAAACCTATGAAAGAGTTAACGAAAAACATCCTAGCTTGCACTGTGAATTCCTTTTCTGTTTAACCTAAAGGACACTATCACCTGACGTTACGCTGGTATAGGAAACATTCTCATAGCTTCTCTTACGGTAAAGTCTAGATTCCATAGCTCAGAAGGAGATCGGACACCTTATTGAGACTTATATAACGGAGTAACTGGTTAGCTTTCAGTTGAGGTTAGGGGTAGCAATTTATATAGTTAAATTTAGGACCAAGCAACCCGAGAAGCTAGGTGGTACAGTGGTACGGTAGGCTATGTAAGTCTAAGCCTAGCTGAGGTCACAGGTTCAATTCTTAGTGGGGATTTTAGATTTTCTTTTTTACACTTAAAAATTTATTGAAAATAAAATTCTAAGTGTCGACGTTACGTTATATAATTCTCAGTAAGTGTCCGACCTCCTTCTGAGCTATAGAAGGTAGACTCTACCTTCTCTTACTTCCTTTTGTTCCAGCATGGCCGCTGCGCCAGGTTTTATGAAAGCGAGGCCTGGTGGACATTTTCACATGAAAATGAGTTTTCCTACACTTTTTCGTGCAAATCACACTTACTTTGGTAACTGGAAGCATAAAGCAACTCGGAAAATAGCTTGTTAAAAATGACGCATGCGCAAAGCCGTGATCTTGTCTCTTTAATTCGCCAAAATTGTTTGATCAATGATTTAATATTTAGATAGCTTAATGTGTCAGAACATACAGCTGAATATGCGAAGTTCACATTTAGTCCAAATAAGCTGATAAACATGTCTAACGCACGTGCAGATGACAACACACTGTGTGACTAATTTTGCCGAAAATAAGTATTATTTATAGGCTCGTGTCTCGTGCTCGTGTCTCTTTAATTTGCCAAAATCGTGTGATCAACGATTCAATATACAGATCGCTTAATGGTGAAGATACAGCTGAATTTGCAAAGTTCACATTTTGTCTAAACATGCTGATAAACATGTCTAACGCACGCGTAGACGACAATACATTATGTGACTAATTTTGCCGAAAATCAGTATTATTTATATGCGGCGTTTTCTTCAACCTTTGTACACTTCCTAAAATCCCGATTTCGAAAATTCAAGAAAATACCAAAACCAAGGCATAACCGCTAAAACACATCTTAATCCGTAGTTCGGCTTTGTCTTTAATTGCTTAAAGATGTTCCTTTCTAGGCGAATACCCTTTTATATATACCCTGATTTAAGTTCGTTATTTTTGCTCATCATCAAAGGTTCCAAGAATAAAAAACCACAGAAATAAATTGCAAAGGTACCATGACCACTTTCTTGCCATGAAATAAATATAGGGCGGTTACCATGAACCTTACCTTATTTTCTCTTTTAAGTTTTTATAACAACAAGCGTCGAAATTCGCATATCAGTTTTGAGAACTAGAAAGACAACATTTAGTAATTAAAAAACTGCCAAAGTGCAAATAACGCAGCCTAAAAAGAAGTAACAGCATCAAGATCTGAGAAAAGGTCGTCCCGTCAGGAGGCAGTCCCGGTGATTCTTTGTTTACAGTTATTGCCTCATTAGCATATGCTGCTCAATCGAGCTACCAAAAAAAAATCAAATCCGAATTGTTGAAGGGTATGACACAAAAAGCATTCTCTGAAAATTTGAACCCGATCCACTGGATACTCTTTATGTAGTACTGTTTCAAAAACTCGAAATTTTACACAGAATGTATGACTCAATAGCGCTTTTACCGCCCAGCAATTTGGTAATTTTTGATAGTTGACATTTCCTAAATATTACATGCAAAGAGCTAAAAATTGCGTAGATTACTACAAAGTTTAACAATCTCTTTTAATTGTTGTTTTTAAATTTTTTTCTCTTTTTAAAGGTCAATTCGTATTTAGCACGATGCCTAGTAAGTAAATCCATATGCTAATGATCCGCCAATGTTGTCATCGAATGTGAAAATAAACGAATTACGGTACTTTATAATACGCATGTTGCAAGGCGTCCACCAATTCCAGGGGGCCGTTTCTCGAAACTCCCGGTGACTTTTCGGGCCCGAAGTCAAATATTGAAATCAAAATCTAAAGAATAAAAGCGCGGGTTCTAGCGAACAAACCAGTCCATTTTGTTTTGCTAACTCAAGTTTTATCGTATTATCTGCAAAACGTTTGAAACCTCGATCTTCGATGAAAATAAAACAGCTTACCGCGCGCCGGGCCCGGTAATTGCCGGAACTTTCGAGAAACAGGCCCCAGAACCGATAGTTTGGAATACCGTGAACATCGAGGTATGTGGTGTATAACTAAAGAAACGTTGTGTCATATTTGGAAACTACGACAAACTACTACGCCTGCTTTATTCCTCTTCCCACTACTACCAACAGGATGCAAAACAAAGCAGATGCCTACAAGTTTTCCAGAACTCTACAAACAGCACAAGGGTGTAGGACTATCTGGGCAGAGTTTTTAAGTAGCCAATCAAAACTATCCACTGGTTTGGTATGCTGTAATGTAGTACTAACATGTGATATGATGTTATGGCCAATGAGTTTTTCTATTAGAGATTGATCAGCCCTGGATCAGCCTATATTTTATGTGATATTTTTCAACAATCGCTCGATCTTTGAAGGGGGGGGGGGGGGGGGGGGGAGGGGGTGATCGATCGATTACAGCAGACATGTAGGAAACCAAACTTTGCATAATGCTGCATGCAATCGCTACGTGTCATTTCTCTGTATGATCGCTTCAATCGCTTTGCACTTTTTCAGCAATTGTTAGGGTGCCGAACTTAATGCAAATGAACGAGGACAATAGCTTTTTCTCATTAGCATTAGATTCGGCACGTGTAAAATTCGACGTTTAAAACGGGCTTTATCAAACCAGCCTTAAATTAAACTATTTCGTTTTATTCACATTAATCAAGAAGTTCTTAGAAACAAAAGTACACGTTTTCTTATTCACCCAAAACAAACTAAAGCGTCTTCAAGCCTGAATGTTTTCAGCAGCCTTTTATTGCGTTATGATCTGCTATTATTCCGTTTATTACATAAAGCGTAAGGTGAAGTTTCTCAAGGTAAAAGAATAATTTCCATTTCTTTGGGTTTAATTATTTTAGTTTGAAGTGTTAATTTAACAACGTTTATATTAAAAGCAAAGGAAAAGAAAGTAAAATAAACCCGTCAACGAAATGCGCAAATTCTTCATCCACCTTTTTAAACCACCGGTAGTCAATATTTACACACCTTTCTTCCTTTGACACATTTTTATGAAAGTGGACAGTTGAGGAATGAATATTAAAAAGCTTGGGAGACCATTTGAAAGCTGTACAGACGTATGAATTTTCATCTTTCCTGAATCTTCTCGGAGTATTTTCTTGAGGATAGTTGATATGATGAAGAGAAATCTCTCCAGGAATCGTATCATTCAACTATTGGCCATATTTCTCTCGTTGATTTCTTTGCTTTCGGTGATGGTGTGGGTGATAAAAACGGATCAAACTGCTATCGGCGATCAGGTAATCTTAATAACCACCACACGACACAGGCGGACTATTACGCGTTTCCTTAAAATCTTGGGAACACATTCTAACTAAAAGAAGTCCAAAAGACTCCGACTTTCTTGGGTCGCTGGTTTCGCCAATTTTCCCAAGGTTTCATGCAATTTGTTGTCGGACTAACAGTCTCAGAGATTAGAGGATTTTAAATGGTATATTTCTAACATATCACTCCAAAACTCCACAGTTTAACCCCAACATTATAACATCCGAGGGGAACATATTTATCTTTTCGGCTTTAATTAACAGTTGTCCCATCTTTTCGATTCTTTCAAATGCCTGATGCTGGTATCAAGAGTGAATTTTTCATGTCTCGTACATTGTGCTGAATGCATTTAAAAATGTTTACTTACGGGCGCGAAATTCATGCTTTTGTTGCTAAGTAAGATATTTTAATTTAACTTGAACATTTGTTTCTGCAAAAGGAAATATTAAAAACAGTTTTAAACCGTCGTTTTTAAGTCGAGCTGTTGACCGATCGTAACAATACCGGTTTCAAAATGTTTTGAAATGCATCTTTACTCACGTGTTATCTGAGTAGAATTCTAATTAAAGTCATTTCATTCCACGATACATCTATGTCCACAATCATGATACGCTCTCAAAAGCTTCTGTTTGCCAACAAGCGATTGAAGTCCAAACTACCGCTAAAGACTCTAATGTATTTGCCCGCTCACGAGTTCACTATCTTTATTGCAGCTCATTACTCAATTTTTTATATAAAGCCGCCTAAAAGTAAAAACGATATTTATTTTTTCAAATTTCTAATTTTCTCTGACGCTGGCCATTAGACTACGAGCAGTCTCTCTTTCCCAGCTTAGTCCGTCGCGCGAGAAACAAAAAGACATTTAATAACGAGCGGATAATGGCCACGCGAAACTGGGGTCGAGGCAGGCGCGCGGGAAAAAGAGACTTTTCCCGCGCGCCTGCCTCGTCCCCAGTTTCGCGTGGCCATTATCCGCTCGCTAATGTCTTTTCGTTTCTCGCTCGACGGACTAAGCTGGGAAAGAGACTGCTCGTAGTCTAGCTGGCCATAGGTGCATGTTATCCGACAAAAACAAAGCTACTGACAATTTTGTTTTGTTTCAGCAGTTTCAAGATGAATTCGAAAACACAATGGGTTACAAACACAGGAAAGCAACAAAACAGATCAAGGAATATTGTGTGAAATATGAAACAGATTCCCTTGCAAAAAAACTAGACTTGTCAAACTTTTTTGTTTCGGAGAGGTACAAACTTGTTTACTGTTCGATTCCTAAGGTCGCTTGTACAGTTTGGAAGCGAATAGTTGCAAATTTAGAGGGCCTTAACATAACAAAGGGTGTTCACAAAAACACGAGAGGCAAACTTAAAGTCCTTAGCAATTATTCCTTGGAAGAGCGCGAGAAAATTCTCAAGACATATAAAAAGTTCATGTTTGTGCGGGAACCCTTCGAGCGTCTTCTCTCCGCCTACAGAGATTGCTTCTGGGGAAAGTTTAAATCAAAAACAGATTTTTGGAAAGGTTATCACAATTATATAAAAGAAGTTTTGGTCAGAGATAGTGGTCGTCATAACGACACATTTCCTGGTGACGTAACGTTTGAACAATTTGCAACCTATCTGGTTCTTCGATGGAGAAAAGGCGGGTTATTTCAAGAACACTGGCGAGAACAGTATAACTTATGTCACCCATGCAGAATACAATTTGATTACATCGGCCATTATGAAACACTTGCTGAAGACGCGCTCTTTATTTTAAGGAAAACGAATCTGGAAAACCGAGTTGACTTCCCGGAATGGCAACCCACTAACACTAGCACGTTAATACACAAGTACTACTCTACGCTTTCTTTGCTCAGGATAAAGCAATTACAAAATATTTATAACAAAGATTTTGAGCTTTTTGGTTATAACTACCCAGGACCGCTAAAGGGGATAGTTAACAACTTGATCAATGATAAATTGTAATGTGATAGTTACTATTCTACGCTATTCTACGCACAACAAAGATTTTGAGTTGTTTGAATATTATTACCTAGGACCTCTAATTATAAAATGTAAAGGTGACAGTGCCTCCTAAAGAAAAAAGCTCCAAGAAAGTGAACAAGCAATCCACCTCTGAGAGTACTTGGCTCTCCAAATTTTGTCGTCCAAATGACATTCCTGATGTAATGGCAACCAGGCTCAGAACCAGATCCTATCGAAGTCGTTTTTGGCGGCCGTAACGGAGCAGGATTTGGCTGATATGGGCTTTGTTGTAGGCCACAAAATCCTCCTTCGGCGCGTGATTTCCCGCCTTCGGCAAGAAGGCGAGGATCCCCAAGAGGACAAAGGCGCTGTCACTCCAAAGTGACCTGCTCCCGGGAATAAATTTGGAGGAGGAACTTTCAAAACTTGAAGCGGAGTTCTCCACCCCTATTCCGACTCAGGATTTCCAGACGACCAACGCTGCTACTACTTCTTCTGCTACTACCCCAGCTGCTACTACATCCCCGGCATATTGTAGTATATTCCTTAATATTACAAAAACTACTAACCTGTTATATAATGGTTACACCAATTCAGGGTATAATATGTAGCCGGTAAACCCAAAATAAAGAACGGTGAATGTAAAGCTGAAGATATTAAAGAAAAAAGGTGTTTTGAATTAGGCGTTTCTTACCCCTGGTAATGGCTGTTTATTTGGCGTGTTAAAATATAAAAAATATTTTATTTAATGGTCTTGATTTCATGGTAAATTTATTTTATATAAGGTTACGAGGTAAAGGTAATGTTGCACACTAGCCATTATGGTATCGACTTTTCTAATTTTATGCATTAATTTCATTCATAGTTGGGATGAAAAATACGCGTGCCTCCTCCACTTGCTTTGGGATTTTGAGATGGCTTTTCATTGGGAGTCGTCATCCGAACATAGTCGAGTTACCCAGCATAACTTTAACGGTTAACACAGGGAAATCTATCATATTAAGTCCCAATGCTTCTTTACTTTTTATAATTGTTGAGTTTTTACTATTTAATACTCTTTCGCAAAGAAGTCAGGAGCCTTAATTACACTGCAGACAAAAGTTAGTTTAGAAAGGACGAGTGTTTTGACTGTATTTGCTCTACCGTACGTGCAAATGTCTCTTGCCGAAAAATACTCCTAATATACTGGTTTTACTTACATTAAGGTTACAGTGTACCTTCAGATCGAAAATTTATCGAATTTTTTTTTTTGGCGTCAAAATAAAGTTTACAGAATGAACTTTCATCCAAAAAAAAAATTATCGAAAAATAGTGAAAATTGACGGAGAAATGACGGTATAACTTTTGTGGGCGGAGTTTGTTTATGAAGCGATATGTTTTTTTAAGCGCTGTTTTCTCAAAGTTAATTTTTCGCTTGTTGGGGACACTTTAAAGAGCTACAACTCAAAGGAAATTTGTTCGATTTTCCTTCAATTTGGACAGAAGCTAGGCTAACATATAATCAACAAAAACGTGTCGGCGAATTTCTTATTTCCGAAAACTTTTTCGTCAAGAGCCATTTCCGTGCGATCATTCCCATTTTTTTTTCTCCCTGTTTCGAAAATATTCTGTAACTTTTCACTGCAATTGAATATGGGAAATCGCCGACACGTTTTTTTTAGCGCTTCGTGTCCGGAAACCCGAGAACAAATCGAATTAGCAAAATACAATAATCGCTTTGAGTTATAGCGTTTTAAAGCTGATTCGGACGTTCGAATTTAGACGTCGTAAAAAATTCGACAATTCATTTTATTACCAAATGGTTTCCATATTTAGATAGCCAGCTCTATAAGCTTTAATTTGATATCTGGGTTTAGGTATATTAAGTGTAATCTTAAGACGCTAGAGCTGTTATACTGGAGACACCCCCGAAGGTACACTGTAACCTTAACGCTATTTAGAGCGCTTTCCATTTGTTAGAACTGGCCGGCCCGAAAGAACGGGTTCTCACTGGTCTAAATGGAAAGGCAAAAGGTCGGTCCGCGTGAATACGCGCGTGGGAATTGCGTGTATTTCGCGCAGAAGTGACGCAAACAACAAACATACATGGTGGTGTAGTTAGAAAATATGCCACCTTTCCTGGTTTATGGGAGTCCAGGGTCTTTGTTGAGCAGTGACGACGAAATAGTATTATAACATAGCTAGAAAATTCACCCATGTAATTCAATAGCGCGAGCGTGCATCCAAAAATGACGTGTGTAAATGTTTACATGCTACTGAGTACAATTTTTTTTTCGCTCACTCCGTTTTTAACGCTTTTTAAATCGAGAACAACATCGCAAATTTCAGGGTGGAAGCAAAAGTCTACACAATCTAACCTCAACTTTTATTCTTGACTGAATGAAAATGCTAAAAACCTCAGCTTATTAATGTCAGTTTTTTATCTTTGCGGCGATAAGTTTAAGCTTACTCGTGAACAACGCTACGCTAAAATTTCACAAACCAAAGTTTTTTATGGAAATTCTACCTATTATTACACGACATGCAGACTACATGAAATACAGCAGTAAAATGGTAGAGAATCGTGTCTGTAAAGACTTCAATTCAGAAAGGAAAAGCAAACTGAACAAGCATGCGACTGAACAGAGCGAAAAGCTATCCAATTTGAAAGAACTACAGTCAAGGCAGTCTTACAAAAATTAATACATTTGGACACAAATTAACACTAAAAAAAATGTTACCTGCACTCGATGTGGCTTTTTAGTCCCTTCCTTTAGCACCCAGCTTTCCAAAAAATAAGTTTACAAGTTTAAACGAGTTTAATTGTTCTTGTTGTTGTTTTGACATGGACCAGTCGCCAAAGAACCCGCATCTTTACACCACACATTTCAAGTCCGAAGTCAATCCATACTGAAAGCATAAGCTGTTCTCTCCTCAATTAACAACGGCTTTTGAGCTGCACAGCGAGTCTCCGTTTCAGTTTATAAACTATTTCTCCACTGAGTTCGGCAAAACATGCACACAACAGTTCGTGATATGAAAAAAATACAAACTTGCTCGTTTTAGTTCCTACAGCCACGATGGTGAGAGTTTTCGGTTCCAATCCGCTTCAAACAATGTTTAGGAACATTTTCAGGGAAGCATAAAGCATATGCCATATTTCAAAGCCAAATATTAGAAGATATTTTCTGAAAATTGTGCTTGTTCGTTTTTTCCAGATCAAAAACAGCTTTGCCAAGGTGAACTTTCATTCAGCTTCGCCAAGGTGAACTGCGATACGCGGCAACATTTTTCGCGCCTTTTTTCGTTCAGTCATACGATCATTTGTTTTTCCTTTTCCTTTCGCTATGTTATAAAAGAATTGGTTCATGCTTTTAGCTGTACATCTATCGAGTTTTGGATATTAGTAATTTGGTTATTTCAGAAGTCCACGAAGTTAATGATGGTTCCTCTATCCCGTTTCTGCGTAATGGCGGACGATGGATTTTTTTCCGCGCTGGTTTCGCGCGGCTGCAGCGCCGTTTGTGTGCATTGTGGGATAGAACTGGCAGAACTGGCGGGTTCTACGCGCAGAGTAGGACCAGTCTGTCCGGAACCAGTTCTCGGAACTGACGCGTTCCATTTAAGAACTGGCTGGTCCGACCAGTCAGTTCTAACAAATGGAAAGCGCTCTTAGTCTGGGGGAGGAGGTAGTGCCCGCGCTAACTTTCAACATCCATAACGTTTTTAACATGAAATCAAACGCCATCAAAGCTCGTGAATTTTCCAAAAATTTATTTGGCAACAATTTAATATGACATTTTATTGTTCACGTGCCTTGATATTTCCATGACAATAAGATCTTTGAAGCCTTTTTAATTTCTTTTTTTATGTTTTGATATTCATTGCCGTTGTACCATAGCTCAGTTAATAAAAATCCAACTGGAACGGGAATCCGAAAGTAGTGGGTTCCAATACCGTCAATAACACTCAAAACGTTATTACTCATGCGCGAAGCGGCATGATGTTAAAAAATCGGCTCCATTTTTCTTTTTTTTCTTTTTCTTATTATTATTTTAATTTCTTTTTTTGGTGTCACGATTTTGCATGCAAATTTATGCATATTTGTAATTGTGTGCTTCCGGTTCATGGCTTTGCCATTTACACGTCCTGTTTAGTGACTTCCGGCTACTCCCACTTCCGGTAAAACAGCGTTACTGAAGTGTCACGACAGCATCTCCTGCAGCCCTACTTACATTGCTAATGTTCACGTTAGGTATGTATGACTTAGAAGAATCACTAGCCTCATTGTGGTACAGCCTTCATTTATAAAACATTCTATAGAGGTTTTGCACGGCAGCCATGTTGCACGGCAGGAACAATGAAAATGTTTTGCATCAGAAAGAACATTCTTTCCCATAGGGAAAAGAATCTATTGTTCCTGCCATGCAACATGGCTGCCGTGCAAAACCTCTATAGTAAACTGAACGTGGTTTGCAGGAGCGATGACTGAATGAAAGGAGTAACTCTTCTCCATGTCGGACATCTTATCATGTTTAAAATATATCATAAAACTTTCTTACGCATGCGCATGAGTATAGGCTGCTTGCAGCCTCTTGTTTTCTGAGTAAGTTCGAAACAAATTCCATTCATTTACGTTTCCGAGTCCGTGCTCACTTATTTGTATCAGCACTCTTGTTATAATGCGACAGCCGTATATAAATCGTTCTGCAACCATACCTTCACCCGTCCCCTTGAACTCACGGCATTTGTTTTTTTCCTCAAAGGATAAAAGGGATATTCCTGACTTAAGCAAAATTTCTAGGTGACTTGATCGTCGGCTTCAACACGATCCAACAATTCAAAGAAGAAAGGAAATGTTTATGCGATGTCGAAACAAAACTTAAACTTGGGTACATTCTTTAACGTACTTTCAACACCTTTCGATAAGTTCTAACGGTGCCGAAGGACACAAAGTATCGTTTTGATTATATCATTCGATGAGGTAACTTAAAAAATTTTCAACCGAGACTCTTGAACGAGTGTGATGTGAATATTTTATTGATCAAGTGTATCTTTGGGAACTTCATTACATATACAGTATATATTGATATAGTGTAAATTATTAGCAGTGAACGAGAGACGAAACGTAGCGTCAGTAAGTGTTAACAATGTATAGTTGGATTCTTGGAGTTTTGAGGAGAGGGCCCTGGGGACGAGGCTGTGGTCTTGCACTGACGCGCGACAAAACCGTATTTTGACACAAAAATGAAATCTTAAAATTCTCTCCACTTTTTTTGATTTTTTTTAGCTGTCGCGTGGCCTGTGCAAAGTGCTTCATTCAACCATTCGTGTAGCTGTGCTTTAATTTAAGAAAATAAAAAAGCCTTCCGCAGGTTTAGCAGTGTTTTCGCTGGCTTGTGAGGTGAGCGAAAGAAACACATGAACCACATCACGAATAGTTGAGACTTAAACAAATAATTATCTTAGTCCTAAAAGGGAATTTAAAAGATTTACAGTTTAACACGAATATGTACTGATTTTAAGGCCAGTATACACATGCGATTTGTTTGTCGCACTTTTTAAAGCAACTTTTGTCGCGCTCCAGCTCGCGATGAAAGTCGCAAATATAAACTGGCAGCGATTTGGGCGCGATTTGTCGCCGCGATATTGCAGATATTTCGAACATGTTTGAAGCCTGATGCAACTTGGCGGCAAATGTCGCACCCGAATCGCACAGAAATCAACGCTAATTTACACTTGCGACAAAAGTTGCATTGGAGGGCGCGACAGAAATCGCATGTGCTGGTAGACTTGCGTTTAGGCCACCCTCTGGCATAATCCTACAATATATTTAAACAATACTAAGAAATAATCTACTTGTTCATAATTCAAATTTGAATCATATAAATATATACATTTGTGTAATAACTTGTGTCCTGTGTCTAGCGATTGTCAATAATGAGCACTGACTGTAGAAACTGTCTCTAATTTGACAATTCTCAGTAAAATGAAAGTCATATTTATACTTCAACCTCTTGATATACCTACATTTTGTGAATTCGTGTATGACATAAAACAAGTCTGTCACAAGTGAGCCGACAACTTTCTGGTGGTAAAATTCACCATGTCATTGATCAATAGTTTCAAGTTTTTTCAGCTAATTGGTAGACTAATAGCTCTCCCTTTTCAGTCAGTCCATTACAGGGTTCCCACCCTCGGCTATGCTCTCCCTTTTCAGTCAGTCCATTACAGGGTTCCCACCCTCGGCCACTCTCCCTTTTCAGTCAGTCCATTACAGGGTTCCCACCCTCGGCTATGCTCTCCCTTTTCAGTCAGTCCATTACAGTGTTCCCATCATCGGCTATGCTCTCCCTGACATTTTTATAAAGTTGTTATTATTTTTGAGAGGGCGAGCTAATCACGAAAATAAGCTCGGCGAGACTGGAGCGAGACTGGAGCGAACAGCTCGCATCACTTTCGCTCGGTCATCACCGATCACGTGATGGGCATATTTTGTTGGCTTCCCGTTGTTTGGCTGGCCAAACCAAAAGAAAAATTAATTAACCCAGCTCACAGTTAATGCGACCACATGTTCTCTGATTGAACGAATTGAAAATTACCAGAACTATTGAAAACTATAGCGAAACCCAAATCATTTCACTAGTGCTATATACCGATTTTTGCTTTTTCTTCTGACACGAGAACAAGTGCCTGACCAAGTCATGTGTAGTCAGCGTGGGTTTGTACACTGATCACTAGTCACATGACTAAGCAATCTGAACACAAAGGTTCATGTGTCATGGAAAAAGAGTATTTGACCGACTGCTTGAATAGAATTCCAAATAATATAAAAGTTTCGTTTAAATAAGTGTACATGTAAAAATACATTGCACATTTGGTGCATGACACTATAGCACTACCGTATCTTTCCTAAATCTTTTGTATTGTACGGCAAGTGATTGCTATAATTTCCTAAATCTTTTGTATTGTGCGGCAAGTGATTGCTATAATTTCCTAAATCTTTTGTATTGTACGGAAAGTGATTGCTATAATTTCCTAAATCTTTTGTATTGTACGGAAAGTGATTGCTATAATTTCCTAAATCTTTTGTATTGTACGGAAAGTGATTGCTATAATTTCCTAAATCTTTTGTAGCAAGTGATTGCTATAATTTCCTAAATCTTTTGTATTGTACGGAAAGTGATTGCTATAATTTCCTAAATCTTTTGTATTGTACGGAAAGTGATTGCTATAATTTCCTAAATCTTTTGTATTGTACGGAAAGTGATTGCTATAATTTCCTAAATCTTTTGTAGCAAGTGATTGCTATAATTTACTGAATCTTTTGTATTGCACGGGAAGTGATTGCTATAATTTCCTGAATCTCTTGAATTGTACGGCAAGTGATCGCTATAATTTCCTGAATCCCTTGAATTGTACGGCAAGTGAGTGCCATAATTTCGTGAATCTTTTGTATTGTACGGAAAGTGATTGCTGTAATTTCCTGAATTTTCCTGCTTGACTTCGTATTGATATTTGAAGGAGAAATTAGATGCTGATCACCATCAGAGCTAAGAGGGTTAACCTGGTACTTTATATTTTATAGTGGACTGGCCCTAAAGTAACACAGGCTTGATATTGAGCTAATACTGTTTAACATTAGTCTAACATGAGTCTATATTGCACGGTGACTAGTCGTCCAGCTGACAGAGCATGGCGACTCCCCGTACTACCCAATGCGTCTCTGGTCTATCAGAAGGCAGGTTCACTGATAGGACGTAGTTTGTAGAGTGTCCAGTCGTGGAAAGGACGCCACGGCGAGCACTTGTTTTGTAAACTAAAACAACAAAATAATCCATTAGAGTGATTTTATCTAGACCGTGAAACAGTACCTAGCAATGAATCAAAATTAGTCAAAATTACTAAAAACTAAACAAAAGAAAACAATGGAATTAGCGTCAAATAGAGCCTACTCGTGCCTACAAGCTTAGTAACTATTTCACAGTTTAAATAAAATCACTCTATTAACATGCTTGTGTGGACTTCAACTGTGTAACTCCCACGAGTGACAAAAATCAAAATTCAAGAAAAATGCCTTCTAAACAAATGGAACCATACAAAAGTATGCTGATTAGGGTTTTTTAATTTGAATGTTCACACCATAGGATTTCGGACTCAAAAGAACAACATTACATGTCTCCATAGTTGACTCCGGGAGTGAAAGGGCTAATTGGACAAATTTGGCGAATGGGAACGAAGTTACATTTTATACTATGTCACCAATTTGTTTCAGCGGTGAGACAACGGTCCACCGATGTTTTTTCTGGGCTAAACAAAAATTTACCTTACCCTAAGCACAGACACAAAGTAGAACAAGCAAAAGAGGCTTCTTTGCGTTTTCTATCGCGCTGTATCAGTTCCTTCTCTTTGTAGGCTGTGAAGTAATAAAGTCTTTTCCTCGTATTCCACTTCTTCTCGTCAATATATTTTTCCTCCTTTTTCACCATTTCATTTGGCATTTATCCTCCCTCCCCTCCCCTCCCCTCTCGTCCCTTTTTCACACCTTTCTCTGCCGCACTGTTCATATTTTGACAGTGTTATCTACGCACATACTCCTACACACGCTCATACCTGGACAAGAATATGTCGCCTTTTCTTCGAAATCCGCAGTTTTACCCGGTTTCAACCAAATCTGTTATGTTGTTAAGGAAACTCCACATCCTGTCAATGTTTACGACAGTTTATTACTAAAGTGGAGGCTGTCGGACCTGTTTTACACAATAAAAGAAAGGGAAGAAAAACTAGCCTCGTAGCACTCGACAGTGACCATGATTGTTCGAGGATTTTTTCTAATTTTGGCATTTTCCACGTCAACAAGACTACTTTTCGCGTCGGTTTCTCTTTTTCTTAATTGTCAATAGTTTCTGCTAAACATTTTTTCGATGGCTTCACTTGCCCTTTTCGGAACAGTAATCTCGTCAACACTTTCAAAACTGTCCGCCATGTTGGACGAAACAGAGAAAACAAATTATCCATGACGTCGGCTGTGCGTCTGTACACTCACAGATCATAGGTAATAACCAATCGAAATACGCGTAGAATTGGGTATATTGTATAAAGTTAGATAGACAGTGTATGAGTAAGTGAGGCATGGTAGAATTCGGTATATTGTATAAAGTTAGATAGACAGTGTATGAGTAAGTGAGGCATGGTAGAATTTAGTATATTGTATAATGTTAGATAGACAGTGTATGAGTAAGTGAGGCATGGTAGAATTTAGTATATTGTATAATGTTAGATAGACAGTGTATGAGTAAGTGAGGTATGGTAGAATTTAGTATATTGTATAATGTTAGATAGACAGTGTATGAGTAAGTGAGGCATGGTAGAATTTGGTATATTGTATAAAGTTAGATAGACAGTGTATGAGTAAGTGAGGTATGGTAGAATTTAGTATATTGTATAATGTTAGATAGACAGTGTATGAGTAAGTGAGGTATGGTAGAATTTAGTATATTGTATAATGTTAGATAGACAGTGTATGAGTAAGTGAGGCATGGTAGAATTTGGTATATTGTATAAAGTTAGATAGACAGCGTATGAGTAAGTGAGGCATGGTAGAATTTAGTATATTGTGTAAAGTTAGATAGACAGTGTATGAGTAAGTGAGGCATAGTAGAATTCGGTTTATTGTTTAAAGTTAGATAGACAGTGTATGAGTAAGTGAGGCATGGTAGAATTTAGTATATTGTATACAGTTAGATAGACAGTGTATGAGTAAGTGAGGTATGGTAGAATTTAGTATATTGTATAAAGTTAGATAGACAGTGTATGAGTAAGTGAGGCATGGTAGAATTTAGTATATTGTATAAAGTTAGATAGACAGTGTATGAGTAAGTGAGGCATGGTAGAATTTAGTATATTGTATACAGTTAGATAGACAGTGTATGATCTGAGTAAGTGAGGCATGGTAGAATTCGGTATATTGTATACAGTTAGATAGACAGTGTATGAGTAAGTGAGGCATGGAAGAATTCGGTATATTGTATACAGTTAGATAGACAGTGTATGAGTAAGTGAGGCATGGTAGAATTCAGTATATTGTATAAAGTTAGATAGACAGTGTATGAGTAAGTAAGGTATGGTAGAATTGGGTATATTGTATAAAGTTAGATAGACAGTGTATGAGTAAGTGAGGCATGGAAGAATTCGGTATATTGTATACAGTTAGATAGACAGTGTATGAGTAAGTGAGGCATGGAAGAATTCGGTATATTGTATACAGTTAGATAGACAGTGTATGAGTAAGTGAGGTATGGTAGAATTGGGTATATTGTATAAAGCTAGATAGACAGTGTATGAGTAAGTGAAGCATGGTAGAATTCGGTACTTTGTATAAAGTTAGATAGACAGTGTATGAGTAAGTGAGGTATGGTAGAATTCGGTATATTGTATAAAGTTAGATAGACCGGCAGTGTATGAGTAAGTGAGGTATGGTTGTGCAGTACTTAGCGGCTCAACTCCTCGCCTTTGCCGTCAAAGTCGTTGTTCTACATTGTTTCTTTCCATCAATCCAGGCCCCGGTTTTTCAAAAGGTGGATAGAGTTATCTATCGGGACAAATCACTCTCCAGTGGATAGCACAATTAGTTTTGTTAGAGTGACTTTACTAAACCCGTAAAATAGTTAGTAGAATAGTTAACAACTATTCACCTCAGTGTAGGTGGGTAGTGGTGGATATATATCCACCACTACCCACCTACACTGAGGTCAATAGTTGTTTTAGTATATACTGAAACAGTGAGATAATATAACGAAAATGATGCTTTTTAACTCATTTATTCCTGTCAACGACTACAATTTTCGCGCGCAAATTGCTGGGAGGTGAATAGCACTTGCTATTCCGAGTTTCAGTAGCCAATCAGAGCGCGCCAACAATGCTATCCATTGTTTCAGTATATACTAATGCGTACTATTCTACTAACTTTTAACGGGTTAACTGTAATCACTCTTCTGCTTATTCACCAGGCCCCGATTGTTCAAAAGGTGGATAGCGCTATCCACCGGATAAATCACAATCCAGTGGATAACACAAAGGAGATTGTTAATAATTATCCACTGGATAGTGATTTATGCGGTGGATAGCGCTATCCACGTTTTGAACAACCGGGGCCAGATAAATCACTATCCAGTGGATAACACAATTGGTTGTGTAATGCTTATCCACCAGATATCTCTTCTTCACGTTCCCTCTCGCTCTCGGTAGGGTCGTACCTCTCATAAACCTCCATTTTCATTGGCCGTTCTAAAACAGTACCTGCTATTGTTTATAGGGATAGGGACATTGTTTAGGTCATTTATCTATTGTTTTGGTGAGCCAATAAAACAACTCGTTCAACGGAGGTACGACATGATCCCTCGCTCTAGGCCCGGGGACGGGAAGAAGAGAGACGCTGGGAACGAGGTTGTGGATAATGCCGGATTCATCCGGTAGCACCATCTACATTTTGAACAACATTTTGCATAAATGGGAGTCAGAGAATCGCTCGGGAAATCTAACAAATACTGGGAGCATCGACTGTGAATTGTTTACAAACAAAGGATACAATTGGAAGAGGATCATAGAGGATCTTGGGAAGTGATTCACCAACCACCTGATTAAACAACAAACAACACATACATTTTTAGTTAAGCAAGACGGAACTCGGCGGATCGTTTTCCGGGCAGCCAGTACAACCTTAAAACCCTAGATGTTCAGTTGAACCCCGTTAATACGGTCACCAACGGGCTACGAAAATCTGGCCCTGGTATCAAGGAGGCTTGCCAAATTTAAGATATTTTTCGGTTCTTTTTCCTCCTTTTTTCCCTCTGTTTTTTTTCCCATCTCATCTCGAAGCACACCGGCCAGTTAAAGTACATGTAATAGTCATTGAACCTAAATTTTTATAATAACTGGAACCTATTGTAACACTAAGACGATAAAAAGGGGTAAAAATTAATGACGAAAAACAGAACCAGAAAACCGCAATATACGTTTAATATATGCGCATTTGCACTGCAGGGTGGCCGTTTTGCGGGGTTAATTTACAATGAACATAGTCACTCGGGCTTTACTTCGTGTGGCCGTTGGCCGTATTAACGGGGTGACCGGATTAAAAGGGTTTTTAAAAGAGACAACAACTGAGCATTTGCTCAGGCCGAAATAAAGTGGCCGTAATGACGAGGTGGCCGTAAGATGAGGTGCCACTGTAATTCAAAACTGTTAACATATTTAACGTTAAAGAATCAAACAACAAAAGCATGTTCATATGCTATTCTAGATTGTGTTGTATTGGAATCAACCATTTTGATTGGTTGGGGCAGCTTTGTGTTCTTTTGGGGAAACCCGTCTTTGGTTGGTTCTCGTTCATCGACGTTTTCAAACAGAACAAACAGAAATTTTAACTCTTTGACTCCCAAGAGTGCCAAAGATCAAAATTCAAGAAAAATCCCAAAGTTTGGTACCATGCGAAAGTTCTGCAAAGAGGTACATAATTGACTCTGGAAATGAAAGGGTTAAAAGTGTTTTGTTGGGACACGAGCCCAAAGCAGTAAAGGCGAAAGTAGTAGAGGCCTAGTAACTACTAACATCCTATGGCTTATTTTCCCTTATTCAGTTATTTAGTTATTTAATTATATATATATTATATTATATATTTATTTTGTTTGTTTGTCCATTTTTGTATTTGTTTTAACTCTCTTAGGGGCTATTCGCATGATACCGGCATGACTTTCATTCTGGAACCACTTCATTCCATCTCCATATATTTAACTATTATAGCGCGAAAGCGCGCGTGATATCGCCTGATTCTTAGCCGACGAGGCCGTAGGCCGAGTCGGCTAAAATTAGGCGATATCACGCAAGCTTGAGCGCTATAATAGTTTTATAATTCAACACATTGATAACAAAGCACAGTTTGAAGAAAAAATATCGAGGCCGGTCCGTCATTTTTGCATTCTCTTGTCAAAATGCAAAATTTACCGCCATAGTTGGATATACGTCATGTAGACATAGCGTATATCGATAATTTTTTTACCATATTTGGGCAGTGTATCAATGCGTTGAATTATAAATATATATATATATATCTCTGTATCTGTTTACATGGTACCGAGACGAAAGTTTGTTCCCGTACAGGTCATTTCGGAATGAGTTCACTCCGGTTTTCAATCCGAATGAAATTCTCGTTCAGGTATGACATTTCATTCTGGTATCATGTAAACTGAAAACGAACTTCGTTCCAAGATGAAAACCGCAAACCGTGTAGTCTGGGGCGAGTGGCGCATGCGTATCGTTGCGCGAAACTTGCGCCATCTTTTTTTCTGATCTGGCGCGAAAACCACGCAAGCGAGAACGCTTTATGCTGAGCCGGTGGATTTTCTCATGTGAATACAGTACGTACTTCATTTTGAGACGAAACTCATTCAGGAATGAAACTCATCCCGGTATTGATATATTGAGTTATTAGTTTTTCCACTAAATGGTTTTTAAAAAAACTAATTACAATAAAAAATACAATAAATATTAACATGTATTACATTGCTAATTAAAAACTATTAAGAAGTCCCTTTAAATATATATATATATATATATAATGATCGTACAACCGTTGGACAGTATCCAGAGAATTTTCGAAAATTGTCGTTTATATAATTAAAAATACAAGATAGCCAAGCAGTCATGAATTATCTTCTATTTATCTCTGTATCTGTTTACATGGTACCGAGACGAAAGTTTGTACCCGTACAGGTCATTCCGGAATGAGTTCACTCCGGTTTTGTGAGTAGCCCCTTAGCCAGTATATAAATATTTTCAAGTCGCCATGTTTTGGTAAAGGGTGTATTATAATAGATAAATCAAACCTTATTTTGTCTGTCCCATCTGGCACCTTCCATAAACAGACCTTTCACGTACACACCATCCTCCTGCCAATCAAAATACAATTCTGTCAATAAACAAAGCAACTGTGACGTAAAGTACCGAACAAGTGACCAACACTTCGTTAAGACTAGGAATACAAAATTGCTTGCAGAAAGAATGGCTCAAGAATTATCATTTAGTAGTACCGTAATACGTACAGGTTGACGGCCAACAGTTTCGATTTTAGCCATCTTCTGCTTTTGTTACTTTGGGGGAGTCGCTACTGTCCAGAGTACAGAACCCGCGTATATGAACCTAGTGGATTAAGAACCTGGGCCGAGTTGTTCGAAGGACGACTAGCGCTAATCAGGATTAATTACCATGACAACTCATATGTTCTGTTTACAGTGAACCATCTTCATTCATTACTTATGCCGCTCATTGTCTGGCGTGGATAAGTTATGGGAAAAGATTGTGGCCGAGGCAATGAGCGGCTGGATGCGAAAGCGCTAGCTGTGAATATTGTCGCCGAAGGGGAGGTGGGTGGGCCGAAAATTCCTTAAAATTTACCGGCTTGGGTTTCTCTTTCGAAATGCCACGAATCTAAGCAGCGGGATCTTTAAATCAAGAGATATTGCACGTGGGAACTTCCCACGAGCAGGGTTACGCAATCCACACCCGCCGGAATTCTGCGGCATATTTATGGTGAAAATAGTTAATCCAGGATTAGTGCTAATCAGGCTTTGAATAACTCGGCCCTGTACGCTAAAACCGTGGCATTTAAACCCCCATTATATAAGAACTTGTGAAGTACAAAAATTGAAACAGGTTTTTATTTGTAAAATAAGAAAAATATGACCTAGAGCAGGATGTGTATTTGCTTAGAATATCTTGTTTTTTAGACATAATTATGTTTGTTACACATAATGTTAGAGTAGAGAAATTGGTATTAAATCCGAAATTGATCATTTCGCAAAGATCGCTTATTACTCATGCGCGTAGCTTAGAACGTTGCTTTTATACACAGCATATAACTTGAGGCTGGATTTGTCGCGATTCTGAAAAAACTAAGAGCTATTTTTAATCAGAGTTCTTCCGAGGCAAAAATGCCAAACATCGATCTCTCGCACTGATAAGCATATTGTCAATTTATTTCCCTTTTTACTGCCGATTCTTTGCAATGTCTGTATCGGGGCAGTCCTCGCTGCCTGTGGTGAGTAATTTCAAGACTTTTTTCAAGAAAGAACAATAGAAACACACGGCAAAACAGCGTCGTTACTTCAGCCCATCAGATTTAATAAAAAATTTGCACTTCGGGACTGGACTTCTGTGGATTATGGACTGGGGAATGCATGTCATATTAATGTCGATTTTTTACTGACTTTATTGCTTTTTGTGGTTACTAGGTTACTAGTAACCACTATATTGTCACCTGTGTTAGTAAGTCCGACTTTCCGAAGCGCGAAGTTGTGCCGAGTTCACCAGATTGCTGTACGATAACACAGTTCTGATAGCTTCGGATTGGACGACTCGACTGTTTGTACGTGCGCTCTTAGGATCCGTGGGAAAGGTAAACGAAGCTTTCTCGTTCTTTTCACTGCTTTACCAAGCACAGCTTTCACAAAATGTGGCCAAGTATTGTTTTCAAAGATTATTTTAGGTGTTTTCGTGGTTTGGAAAAAGGTTTTTGTGAAAAATCGAGCTGTAAATCGAAGTGTTTGTTTGCAGACCATGAGCCGATCCGAACTCATGATTCAAACGGTCCAAACGCCGCCAGCATTTCATTTCGGTATCTTTGACCATTCAGAACTACTTTTTTTTATAAGCGAAAGCATTATGCGAATCAACTTTCTGGATAAGATTGGCATTGATTCTATTACACAGGAAAAGTCAGCAATTTTAGAAAGTATAAGAAAAATAGGTTGCTGAATTGAATTATTTTGTGATGTTTATTATATTTTCGCAGACGCTAGCCGGTTCCTCGCCGTAATTATAATAAAATAAACTGAATAAATCGCCAAGACTTCCAGAAGCAGAAACTCACTGAATTGTGATACGTGTTTGACTCTTTTAATCAAAGGAAAGACATTTTCATTCTAGGAAATATGAGTTTCATTCAAATGTTTCGACCTTTTATAGAAAATATATTTTGGGTTCAGAGGTCAAATAAACACAGCTTGCTATCAAATTACATTACACATAAAAATTTGCATAAAACAAAATTGTGTATTAATATTTTGCGACAACACCGTTGAAGAAAGACACCAAGAAACTGTGAAGCTTGGAAAAAACTTATTATAGATGGCAAAATCGAAGCATTTTTTTAAAGAACCAGCTTTAAGTTATGGGAACATTTCATTTCGATTTGGTCTTAAAAGTCTTAAAATCACGGAGAGATTTTAGTGAATGCGTCACGCAACGTTTATTTACAAAATGTTTGACCAATTCATAGCAATTATCACCAAAGATTAAAAAACTTTGAAAATCTCAGATCTCCTGAATGCGATTTCCTGTTTATTTAGGGCCTACAAAAACTTAATGGCAATCCGGGCAGGAGGGGGTCTCTGAGTTAAAAATCAAGGTGCTGCCTGGCCGGGAAATCCGGGCGGGGGAGGGGTAAAAAATATTCCATCCGTATTGGGGGGGGGGGGGGGGGGGGATTTTTTCTGGAATAACCCATTATACATGGGTTGCATGCGATTTAGTAACACAGGAATACTAGTGAATTCGTTATATTGAATATCGATTTTCTTTTTACCGCATGTGGGCCACATGCAGTCCTCGACTGCCTATTTTTTTAAGTAGTCTTTTCAAATGTAACAGAAATAATTCACGGCTTGGAAGGTAATAGACGAGTGTGGGATTTGATCGGGAATCAATAAATTAAATATTAAAAGGGAGTACAGAAAAATTGGTAACTTCAATCAACGAGTCTCATGCGCATGAGTATAGGCTATGTGTAGCCTCTTGTTGTGTCAAATTTTTAAGGCTCCAAGAGGCTCCAAGCAGCCTTTACTCATGCGCATGCGTAAGTTAGTTTTATGATATATTTTAAACGTGATAAACATAAATAAACAGATAAATATGATAAGAACATGTCCGACATGGCGAAGAGTACTCTTTTCGTTCAGTCATCGTTCCTGCAAACCACGTTGATTACTATTGATTGTTTTGGAAATGAAGGCTGTACCACAATGAAGGAAATGATTCTTCTAAGCCTTATATATACCAAACATGAACATTGCTAATATAAGTAAGGTTGTAGGAGACGCTGTCGTGACAATTGAGTAACGCTCTTTTACCGGAAGTGAGAGTAGCCGGAAGTCACTAAACAGGAAGTGTAGTGGCAAAGCAATAAACCGGAAGTGTACAATTTAAAATATGCGTGCATAAATATGCATGCAAAATCGTGACACAAAAAATAAAAATAATAAAAATAACAAGAAAAACGGAGCCGAAACCTTACCTCATGCCGCTACGCGCATGAGTAATAATTTTATTTTAGAATAAGTTGTGATCATAAGTTTTTGTTTTGATAGCTATCTCGTTCAACAACAATATTGTGCTAGCACATTTGTGCCTTTTGTGACCATAGTACCAGGTAATTTCAGTTGTACATTTAACAAGTTGAAATTTTAAAAAAAACTTGTCGTCACTGAGAAACGGGTAAAGAGCCACAGTTCCTCCTTGTAAGACCATAAAGCTCTCATCTTACAATAAGGAAGGGACTACACATCAAACGGCCTGCAGCAAATACCCTTTCCTCTTAAAAAATAAGAACCTATATAGCCTAAATTCTCAGTAGACACCAAATATATAAGAACGTTTTTATGCTAAGTTGGAAAAATCTAGGTTCTCATACGCGGCTTTTTTTTTACTTAACCTTTTCCCTCCCCAAAGCGCCTAAGATCGAAACTGAGGGAAAAAAGAAACATTACAGATGTAGTTGCAAAATATCGAGAAACAAACAGCACCAAACGAATGTACTGCTCAAGAGCTTTAACTTGATTGGTCCTGAGAGGAAGTTCGATTGTGGCAGTGAACGTGTTAACAGTATACTTATTACTTACAGGTTTGTGCTTCATGTTCTGTTCCTCATCTGTCACTTCAAATTCAAAGCCCAAGTGGTCGATCGGAATCTTACAGCGTCGAGCAAAATTCTGCATCGCCCCTGAATTGAAATGTCCAAACATTCTTTTAAGTCTAAAGTGGGACCAAATGTCGGAAGCTGTCACGCAATCTGTCCTCCCCACGAGGCGCGTGACCTCTGCATTGACGGCTACCTTTCATTCGGATCACTTGCTGAAGTTTTGGCCCAGTAGCAGTGAGTTAAACGTCTCGACCCCCTAATGTGTATGGCTCACAGCATCTTACATTCAAGGGAAATAAAGAATTGTCCGAGATAGCGAGAGATTCAGAGATCTGGGCGGCTACTCCTCGGAACTTTTAGTGGAGGCGTGCCGCCCGGTTCTCCAAATCCTGACCCGATTTCAAACCAAATTACGCCATTTTCCATACCCGGTTTTAGACCAGACCCCTAAAATCCATACCCGTTTTCAAACCTCGCTAGCGTATCTGAAGCGTGAAATCGCGTTGTATTATATCAAATGATATTTTTTGGTTACTTCTCTTTCTCTCTTTTTCGATTGAAGTTCCTTTAAAATCTATACCCAATTTCAGACTAAAGCGGCTCAAAAACCATACCCTTTGGGGCGGAACATACCTATATCGGTTATACAGGGGAGTACCTCTTTTCTTGCGGGATTCAGATAGCCAGTAGCTAAGTATTGCTCACAGTTAATCCAAAGAAATCTGGTTCAATCAATCAATCAATCAATCAATCAATCAATCAATCAATCAATCAATCAGTCAGTCAGTCAGTCAATCAATCCTTTATTTAGCGTGGTCAGTACGCTTAGCTTAAGAGATAGTTTGCAGGTACACCACGAAATAATAAAGATAAAAGATGATTCTTAGCACTTGTTACACTTAGCAATGTTTCGTGCAACTTGTTTTACAGTAAAACTGCGACACAAGTTGCATTAAAACAATGCCTAGTATAACATGCTCTGCATTCAGTTTTTTACTTTACCGCCGACATTCTAAACAGTAGAACAACACACTAACCTGTGAGAAAGGACTGGGTAAAGTAGAATCCTGAGATCCAAAACACATTAGGAGAACCTTCATCAATCCACGTCTGGACAAACATAAAAACAGTCACTTGATAAAATCAATTAAAAAAAGAGAAAAAAATGCCTTAAGAGCTCGACTAATAAGTAAACCTTAATAAACGACTCCATATTAACTTTAAGGGCTTTTATTTTGAAGATCATATTCAAACCAGGCTTAAGGAAACAACACGAGAACACCTCTGCTGTACAGGAAAATGATTGTATCGTTCATTTGTAGAATAGACCATTTTACAGTTTCTACTTAGTAACCTGGTCTTTGTGTGGATGTGAGGCTGAAGTTGACCTTGTTTTGATAGAAACCTTTCTTCTTTTCAGATGTAAATCATGTTGTTCTTATGCTAACTAACATGATTTACATATGAAAAGCACAAAGGTTTGTGTCTATTAACATTTTCTAAATACAACTATTCTCAGCGGTCTCACCCAAGCGCCTATAAAAGAGCGTGAGTAAATTAGCATGTTGCCAGTTTGACAAAAATTGTCTAGAGTTCTCTTCGCCGTTTTTCTGCTCCGACTCATGGCTCAAGTTCCTGAACAGGTTCCACATGCTCCGGAAAACGCTGTCGCTGACGCGATAATCCCACAGAATCCAGTTGCTGAACCTCCAGTGGCTCCTCCTCCTGTGGCGGAGAATGCAGTTAATACGGATAATCTCGAGGTACTTTTATTTCTTTCCTCGTTGCTTCATCCCTTCTTGGTACCCTAGTTTCACGTTTTGTCTCGTTATCGCTTTGCTTCCCGTTCCTAGTTCCTTCGCTAGTTTCCACGTTGCGCCCTTTTTTCCAAAACATTTTAAGCTAGCCACATTAGCATGGCTTCCGGCAGATTGCCATAACTCAAATAGGACAGGTGAGACCGGTGAGAATAGAATACTATTTCAATTAACGTTGTCGGATGAAAAAGGCGAAAAGCCAAGACCGCAAGGTGGTATGGGATTTTTAAGCAATGCTATCTACCCTAACCCATACTACCTTGCGATCTTGGCTTTAAGCTTCTATCCGACAACGTTAATTGAAAAAGCTGTATATTCTTATGAAATCATAAAAGCAGTGGAAAAATTACCTTGAAAAATCTAAGGCGCGCAACAAGGTCGGCAACGTAACTGCCAAGTGGTTTTAATGACGGGTAAGACTTGGCCGCCCACATACTGGGAACCTACGGAAAACAACATGTACACAACAATTACTGTCCGATATGTAATGTTCATCACATCACGAGCGTAGGACAAAGAAAAAAATCTGAGTATCGACAGGTTATAGGTTTGATTCCTGTCGGGGACTCAAATTTTTTTCTTTGTGCCACGCTCGTGACATTTTATTTCATCGCCGAGGTCAACATTTACCATCTTTTTTTAAGGGGGAGGGGAGCAGAAAGGGCAGGGGAGGAGAGATAAGAACACTCAGCGAGTCCTATTCTAAGAATTGGCCAAGTGGGCTCCCGGTTACAGTCAGAGGTGTACCATGATGGCGACACGCTGGCGCAATGGCGTGCACAATGCGGAACGCCAATTTTTGACTTATAACGATTGGAAACTCTTCTACTAAGATTTGTCAGGCAGAGGGGGACGCACTCAGCCAGGGATCAAGACGGGCAAACGAATATAGCTAGTACGGGTAGTCCCGCACTTGTCCAAACGATGTCTGTGATTCGCTAAGAAAACAATAGATTTGTCCCGCTGAGATAGGGATTAGGGATAGGGGCATTGTTTAAGTGATATACCAATTGTATCGTTCGCTAATCACAGACATCGTTTGGACAGCTACGACCACGCTCGCTAGTAGGGATAAGGAAAAAGGATGGATACGAAAACGCTCTGGAGCAATAATATACAGGTAGTAGGCTTTTGTAAAAGAAGGAGGCATAGTTAGTGAGCAAGTAATTGCTGAACGTATAAAAATTGATATCTTGATTATGGATATCTACTCATGATCCGACTTGCTACAAGTTTGTTCGAAGCCTTTTGACTGCTGTGAAGGAAACTAAGGCATTTCATTGGATACTTTCTTCACACTGTTTCAAGGAGTTCGACATTTTTTGTTCTGCAAGAACGACAGCTATACTCCACTAAAAAAACAGCTTGCATCGATCATAAGATTGTTTTAAGATAACCTTACCTTGCCCACCATCATGCTTCCGAATACATCCTCCAGTTCTGATGACATTACAACGAGACCCTGCGTGAACAAAAAAAAAAGGGGGAAAAAGATCTTATAGAAACTGTGTCACGGGGATTTAAGTGACTTTTAACTGTGCTAAAAATATTTGTATAAGTAGCCACTTTTTAAAACTAGTTAAAACTAATGACTTCGCAAAAACAAAGTTCGAAACCGTCCAAAACAGTGAATCGCGTGTGCATGTGCTTTGATATCACGTGACTTGTTGACATACAGGTTTTGTCAGCTGTCAGTTAAGCATGGAAACATCTTTTGAGGCCAATAAGCGTTATAGGAGTTCCGAAAATATATGCGCGCGTCCGGATAAAACTTAAAAGTTAACAAAGGAAGTCAATAAGGCGGGATAAGAATTCATTATCTTTCCTTTGTTCACTTTCATGAATATTGGATTTTATTCCGATGCGCGCATGTGTTTTCGGAACTCTGATAACGCTTACAAAGAGAGTCGTTAGAAAAGGACGACAGCCGAAAGTCGGCAACTGGTATGAGCTTTTAGTCACGATCTATTTAACATAATTCTTTTTACTGCTTTTTTGGACACTGTTACTAAGAAAAAAAAACAACAAAGTCATCACAGTGAGATTCCTATTCACCTTAATGGCTTTCTGAATGTTCTGAAGACTTGATCGAACGACACCTGTCAAACGGTTAAACCTGAAAGAAACAAAGGAACAGTACGCTAAATAAAGACCTCCGTATACTCCGTCGTTCATGTAGGGGACGGAAAAAGTCGGCGGGACCCGTACTACATGAGTAAATGCGAGAAGATGGCCACCTACTCCGGCAAAATGGTTAAGTTATCTGGTACTTATTGTAAATATTTCATTATGATGTGCGAAATAATGTAAAAAGAAAAAAACACACAGCGTCCTTCCTTTATCAGTACCCAGAATTCGGTGAAACTTAAAGGAGCTATGTCCGCGGCGGTTTTTAATGTTTTTGGCTCACACTGCTAGAATTAAAACTGAGCGTCTCATTTCGAAATCACGAAATGCTCTTAGACTGTCCAAGAAAAATATTTCACGTGAATTCTTGAAGGAAGAAGAAACCATAATAAGTTTTAAGCAAATTTTCCAAAATACATGGAACGAACTAAAGAATTGGCCCAATTTTTTGATGTTGCAATTCATTTCCATCCTGGCCATGCATCTGTAGTCAGAGACACTTGTTTATAGTTTCAGCGTACTCCATTCTTCACCATCATCCGTTGATGTAAATACGCCTTTTGGCTTTTCAAAGTGACATTAACAATCGGTGATCCAGTGAACGAATCATGACTCTGAGGAAGACAAGCTCCTGTCAGCTTGACACGACACGATAATTTTACTTTTAATTGGTTGAGAAAGTGGCGCGATTTATTTTAACCAGTTATAAAGCATAAAACAAACGACTAAAGCAAACGTGAACTACTTAATTTTGGCACGCAATTGCAAACCGCTCTGATACGCATACCTCCGTAATAATTATAGCGGAGCACTTGCCGGGCCGAAGGCCCGGCTGCGCAGCACCATACTCATACGGAGGCGTCATTTTTCCGTCATGTGTCCGTCATTTTTCATGGTCATGGCTAGCGGAATGTTTCGCGGGCGCGCCTCCGTGACATGTGTCAGTCAGTCAGCAGTCAAGTCGGTCGCGCAAGGCAAATTCGCGGGCGCGTATGACGTCCCAAAACAAAATCCCAAAACATGCGCGTATGACGCCACACGCGCGGCTACACAGTCGTCAGCTCTGTAAACACTTTTTAAAGTTTTAAAAAAGTTAGATCTTTCGCAGTGTTTAGCGGAGCAGTAAAGTCGTTACTTCCCTGCATTTTTTCGCGGTTTGCTACTCAAGACAAGGATACTAATTAAGGGATACTCAGAAGCTGCTTTAGTGGAAAAAGAAGAGCTTTCGGGGATAAAATCTTCCTTCGAGGAACCCTCATACGTTTTTATCAATGCAGGAGCAATGTGGGGAGATGCCTTGTTTTTATTACGGATTTCAGAACCGAAGAAGCGGAGTTTTAATAAATTTCCAAGCAGTCCAGTGACTTAAAGGCAAAATAAATCACATTTTTCGATGGGAATTTATGTTGATATCAATTTTTGATTGACTTTTCCTTTGTGTTTTGGAGACATGTCTATGAAACGTGCTCAAATTAAGTCGTGCTGTTATCTTGAATTAGGACAGCTTTGCCTTGATGCGCTGTAAATCGTACGTGTTTTACTTTTAAACATAAACTAATGAAGATTTGAATAAAATTTTTCGAAAGAAGATTGTGTTGTCCAATTTTATGTGCTTGTTCATTTATTACATAGATTGAAAAGCGATTTTATGTAAACAAAACAAGACTTAGATTTTCTGTCTTCACTCGCGTCTCCTTTAATATGCAAATATGTTTGTGTATTTTTGCAATTTTGATTTCCAAATCAGTTTCTCGGGCAATTTTTGGCAAACAAAAACTGTATTTTATTCGGAAAGTAGTCGTACCTGTAATTCTAGACGGAGAAAAGTTGTTTTTGTGAACTCTTCTACGGTCTAAATGTACTGTGCAGACGGTCGGGTAATACTGTTTTTTGAGAATTGCTAAAATTGAAAAACAGCCCGGTCATCAATCTTAATTCTTGTGCTTCCGACCTTTCACCTTAGTTAAGTTTCACCTTAGTCAAGCTTGTTCATAGTGCTTCGCTGTTAGGCTCTGCCTATCTATATATATTAGATCACTTATAAAGCGCCTATACAACACAGTTCTAGGCGCTTTACAATCAGTTAAAAATAAGAACTAATGAAATATAATATACAACGTCTAGTATGTATGAATATCGCTGAATACAATATGAAAAACACGTCACTGATACATTAGATCTAACATCACCAGGAAGACTATTCCATAGAGATGGCGTTGCTATAAAAAACACCTCTGTTAACATATGAATTTACACTTGCTAGTGGGACACGTAGCAGGTGATGAGATGAAGATCTAATACATCTAGATGGCTTGTAGTGTTCTAAAATATTACGTGGATAACAAGGAGCAAGGCTATGCAACGCTGTAAAAGTCAACAGAAGTACAGAAGTACGACAGGTAGTTAGTGAAGATCGTAATACATAATACGAACACTCATCTCAATCCTTATGTTTTCCACAGTAGTTTGTACAATTATGTGTAATAGCGCGCCCTTTTAAGTATAGGTAATCATACGGTTTCGAGTTCAATTTGGAATTAATTTGCACGAGTGAGTTTTTCAAAAAGCTCAAAAAGCACAAAATGCACGAGCCGCTTTTTGCAAAATGTGTTTTTTTTTTGCAAAACATTTTTGCATCAATTTTTTTTATTTGTAATTTGCACTGGTGTTACACTTTTTGCACTGGTGTTACACTTGAACTGCATTGCTCTTAGCCAATCAGAATTGAGTAATTTTTTCATGTATATTAAAACCAAGAAAACACTTCACATGTTATTGTATTTCGTACCTGATAAGTTCCTGAAGCAGTACAGTGTTCATAGATTCTTCGTACAACACAGGGTACTTTTTCTGTAGGAATAATTAATTAATATATTAAGAATTATCAGAATATTTATTATAATTATCAGACTTAAACATGTAAAATAAACAATAAAATCATCGAACGACGTTTCGGCATAGTCATAACGCCATTTTCAAGTTATGTTAATCTTCAGCGAACTATTTAGTCATGACGACACTGAAACGTCGTTCGATGATTTTATCGTTTATTTTTACATGTTTATGTATTACAAAACCTTTACTTATACGAATTATCAGACTAAAGGAATAATTATCGTCCGCGTAGAGCAACGCCAGAGTACCTTAAAAATAGCAACTTTTTCTTTATTATAGAAGGACATTTGCGCGACAACGCAATTTCGTAATTTTTTGACGACAACACTGTACATTACTCATTTTTAGAATTTCGTGAAACGTTCTTGTAAACATCTTACCAAAAATACTTCTATAGTCAGTACGTTCTGGGTAAAACCAACCGGTTTGAGGAAATGTTACACCAGGCTATTTTAACAGCATTTTAAAAGCGATAGAAGTAACAAAAATTACAACGTTTTTGACGAATACTTTGGGTACAAATAATGTACCATTCCCGCTACCCACCAATGTACAATTAAAAGTTGCCTCGCGTAACATGGACTAAAACTGATCTGATCAGAAGAATTCAGCGCTCACCTGTACCACTTCAGTATCAAAAGGTAAAGGAATCTTGGACAGGATGTCGGATGCCAAATCTTCGATTACCTCTTGCGATGATTTGCCTCCACTGGATGTCTATCAAAGGATAGAGAATATCAGTTTAGGATTTCGTCGAAGACTCATTACCATCACACATGACTTAATGTCACAGAGAGTAGTACGGCAAAACAAAAATTAAATGCGAACATTTTCAACATTCGTAACCAATGATAACAATGAAAGACGCTTTATATTTGAGAAGGGGCAAGTGTTTCTTGATCTTCGAATGATCTGAGAACTAGGACGTTGGGATAACGATAACGATTTGTGGGGAGGAGTAGTTACTATGTGCATTTTCTACCTGCCGGGGTAGTGTGAGTAGAATTCCGTCAAAGAGCTGTTGAGTTTCCCGCTGATTCTTTGTGATGTCAGCGTTTTCGTGCAAACCAAACACCTGTCAATCAAAACATCAACGTCTGTCAATCAAACCATAAACAGCAAGAACTGCATACAAGTAAAAATTAGGTTGGTAATAAACCGAAGAAGCAGTGACATCACAACAGAAATTGGTACCTCAGGGTGTGGTGTAAGCGGAAGGCTCCTGATGTACTCCAAGTAACTGTCATAAGAACCCTGCGTTCAGATAAATATACATCAACAAATATTAATTAATACAGTAAAAGAAACAATTTACTTTGCTAGTTGCAGTTTCACAGAGAAAATGTGACGACGTGCCGACTAATAAGTTTAATTTTGGCTAATCGAAAATTACAAAACATGACGTCGTTAATATCTTAACCGAAACCATTGCACAAATATTTATTCTTACTTCTGAATGGGTGGCTTAAAAGCTGGGCCTTGTCCGGCCACAGGGAGCCGAGGCTCACAGCAAGACTGCAGTATCTACTGATCTATAACTTATACTTATCAACTATAACATACCTCTGGCGGTGCGAAGTACGAACCACTGCTAGAAAACTTATAATCTTCATCTTCAGTTACTTCTCGGCAGTAGAAAATGGACAGAATACTTAACATAAGACGCCTATAGAAGCAATTAAATAGAACATCAAGGAAGAGTGATCGTGTAACTGACCAGAAAAATAACAAAAAGGGCACTACCGTATTTTCTCGATTAAACGCCGAGCTCGGAATAAATGCTGGGTTCAAACAAACGCCGGGTCGACAAGGTCAGAGGCGTTTATTCGAGGTACCGGCTTTTATTTGAATTCGGTATTGCGTGGCTGATTGTTGCGCGGACCCGGGAAACATCACTTGAATTTGCGGTTAACATTTTGTTACAGTTTATAGACTGTAATATTATATTCTCTTCGACACTTCTCGTTCTTGTTTTCATCACGATTTTAAAAACATTTTGATCAATTCAGCTTTTAAATTAGGAAATTCCAGGAATTTAGGAATGAAAGACGTGAACTGTAATCATGAAAAATGAAGAAAAACCCTGTTTAATAAACGCCTGGCGTCGTATAAACGCCGAGTCCGCGAGGCGCCTCAGGCGTCTAATAGAGAAAATACGTTGGGCGTGGAAAACTACCGATTGGATGACCAGGAAAATAATTGGTACCCTAGGTAACAGAGGTTTCCTCGCATCACGCTATCGTGTCAGGCGCGTCACGCTATCGCGTCACGCTATCGTGAGGCCGGCGGCGCAATTTTCCCTTTCGTAAACAAGCGATGCCATTTTAGCGACACTTAGAAAAATTTTCACCAGTTTTAGAATTATTTTTTCTATCAATTTTTTAATTTTTTAATTTTTTAAACAATTTTTTAATTTTTTAAATAGGTACTAGTGAGCGGCACACAGCAACGAATCTTGTTAACTGTTTTTATTATCCGACCGGTTTCGTGTGATGACTACACACTTCGTCAGGGATTAAACAAGATAGTATGAGGAACTTATTTTATACCTTAACTTTACAGTACAAATCACGTTCCGTATAGGGTGTGAACAACAAAAACACCCACAAGCAATACGTGCAGGATGTTACGAGAATCCTGCTGGTGTAATGCATAATTTTGGGGCTCACGGATTTAACGTTAAATCCGTGAGCCCCAAAATTATGCATTACACCAGCAGGATTCTCGTAACATCCTGCACGTATTGCTTGTGGGTGTTTTTGTTGTTCACACCCTATACGGAACGTGATTTGTACTGTAAAGTTAAGGTATAAAATAAGTTCCTCATACTATCTTGTTTAATCCCTGACGAAGTGTGTAGTCATCACACGAAACCGGTCGGATAATAAAAACAGTTAACAAGATTCGTTGCTGTGTGCCGCTCACTAGTACCTATTTAAAAAATTAAAAAATCGTATAAACGCCGAGTCCGCGAGGCGCCTCAGGCGTCTAATAGAGAAAATACGTTGGGCGTGGAAAACTACCGATTGGATGACCAGGAAAATAATTGGTACCCTAGGTAGCAGAGGTTTCCTCGCATCACGCTATCGTGTCAGGCGCGTCACGCTATCGCGTCACGCTATCGTGAGGCCGGCGGCGCAATTTTCCCTTTCGTAAACAAGCGATGCCATTTTAGCGACACTTAGAAAATTTTTCACCAGTTTTAGAATTATTTTTTCTATCAGAAAAAGAAAAATGCAATTAATTACCTAGAATCGAACCCGGAACCTCTACATGCTAGCATCTCTCCTTTACCACTGGGTTGATCCGGATCCGGCAAACCCAAGAAAATTTTAATTATAAAAGGCGCTTTTCTTAATATATATCAATAACGGGTCACCCTAACCCTAAATCTTACCTAACCGCGAATCTAGCTTAGGTCTAATAATCGCTTTACCTAAACCCAGTTTTATCTAATAATGATAGCCTACTTTCATCCCAATCCAGGCATAAACAAGAGAGAAATGGCATCGACCATTACAAAAGGCCTGGTTACCATTGAATGCTAATGATGGCATCGACCGTTAAAAATGGCATCGCTTGTTTACGAAAGGGAAATCGGGGCCGGCGGCGTGCGAACGACGATCAACGAGTGGCGTAAATTCAAGTGACATTAAAGGCGTGTAATATGAGAGGGCGAGAAAAACGTCTGGTATCTAGGGGAGACAGGAAGAAATAAGTAAATAAGAACGAGAATTTGTCACGGTAGCAGTGTACCCACGATACTAGGCAACATCCCTACAGAAAGCAGAGAGCTCACTAAATGTTCGGATTGTGTTACCTATCTCTTTCATCGGTGACTCTTCCTCCATAGTTACACTGCCCAGTGAGATACGTGAGAGCTTCCAGCGGAACATCGTCATAGTCATTCAAAAACATCTACGTAGTAAATACAACCCGAGTGTTAGTCTGTAATATTATGCATCTTTTCATCAGTCCAGTCCAAACTACACGCCCAAACACACAAACTAAATAAGCACTACCACAGTTTGGTTTCAATATCGGCGACGTTATCTTCCCAACATAAATGGTGCATAATGGATGTAGTGTCCAATACCACGGATTACTAGGATTAGAACGGATGAAACACTGAACGACTAACATCAACCATCTTTGAATCACCAGCACCCATGCAGAAAAAGCCCGAAAATTCTGTCCTTAAAAAGGGAAGAAACATCATCCGGCGACATTTTCGCCACAATCATCGCATTGGGGAGTCGCCTTTTTGTCGCAGTTTCGATTTCTAGCAATCCTAGATGAAAAGATGGGACTGGACATGGCGTTTTGCTCTAACCAGCTGAAGACGAATTTGAAAAACAATTGCCAATGTCTTTTCGGCCTAACGACTGATCAATAGCCCGATCTCTTAGCAATGGCCGAACCTTTCCCACCCAGTCATTTTTATGAGTTAACACTGAGCGCTTAGCGCCCGCGCCTCGGATTTGAAAAAAACGCTTGGTTACCAAGACTTTACGAATGTGAATCGAGTGGACTGTTTTGAAATCTTTGTCAACAAAATATACGAAAAGAAATGACCAGAAAAGACACAGGACTACTTAATGCGAGCAATGTAAGTTTTTTTTGAGATAAATGAAACTTTATTTAGTCGAAATGCACTTTTTTCTATAGCCTATGGTTTGACTATTCAAATGAACAGTACGTTCTTGTGGTGCTGTTCATTTCTTCAATGTGGAATTTTAAAAACATTTCAGATAATAGTGAAGGGATAACCTTGACAAGTTAGTCACCTGTTGCTGCCGTACGCTTATCCTGAGGTCGGACTCGTTAAACTCATAAGGAATATTCCAACCCAACGGACCGAAATTCCTTCTCTCTTGAACGAGCGCGTGAAAAAAACACAAACTGAAGAGCAGTTTCTTCCAAACCTGTAGGGATCATACAAAGACAAAATGTGATAATATAGCAAGAAAGGATTTACAAAGAACGCCTAAAAAATGACTTAACACATAACGAGGGTTGTCCAATATTCGGACAAATTTATGCATTGTATTGTATTATATGACCATAACAATAGTTTAACAATACATTCTAGAATGGCACAATACAGCACAATGTCTTACAGTGCAATGCTATGCATAAATTTGTCAGAGTATTGGACAAGTATGTACTAAACAGAACTTTCCTGTGCTGTTGTTGGAAACCTAAAGTTTAAGCGGTGTAAAATCATCGAAAGAAACATAAACATGACTTTCTAAAGCCTTAGGTGAACTTGGCTCCCGCGGAGTGCCCTGTTTAAATAAAACAAGATATCCTGGTAAAGAACACGGACACAAATACAACAAAACAGTGAACACAACAAAGCCTGCTTTCGTTTTATCTTACTCTTGTTTTATTGCAGCCATTGAAGAATGCAGGGTCAGATATGGGATTACTGTGGTAGGACCGCAAGAGATTGGCCCTGAGACCCATAGGCGGCTCATTTGTCATCTTCACTCCTGAAAGTAACCATGGCAACGTTAAAGACATGGCATGAAGTAGTCTGCGTGCAGTCGTTGGATGAAACGGAATAGTTAAGGACAGTGTCCCGCTTGATATATCGTGTTTTCATGATTATGGCCAGGAGTTTGGCTTAAAGTGTCTATCAACCCTAGAAAGTTATTTTCAGAATCAACTCTATGTACATTGAATAGTCAATTGATTCATAAAAAATATTTTTTGGAGGTTAAAACAGGTAGTTGTATAATAAATGATTCCCGGGTTGACGTCATCTAATTAGCATTTTGTAAATTCAAATCTCTAAAAATTTAAACTCTATGAACCCTATGTACAGAATTTTTTAAAACGTTGCCAAAAGATGTATCTTAACATACAAATTACAATTCGATAATAAAAAATGGGGGTCATCCAGCTGTTTTTTTTAGTTACAAGTACGTAAAGCTAAAATTAAGGGTGTATTTAATAGGTTATACTGTTACTATGGTAACCTGTTCCATCATAAAAGAGACCACAACTTGTTGACCAATGATCGGGCATTTGTTTGATACCATTATTGAAGCATCAACTGATAAAGAATTATAGTATTGATCCATCAAAGTATAGGTGATGGAAAATTCTGGGAACTGTTGTGAGCCACCTTAAGTTTGCTTTATTATCTTGAAATAGAAAAACAAAATGAAAGCATGAAAGCAAAGCAATGATGACAAAAGAGACAAAATATTGGCTAAAAGAGGCAAAATTTCATTAGAATGGCAATTTTGACCGCCTGTCATGAATTCAGGTTTTATTAACTGTAATCTACTTCTATCCATGTAACTATCTCCAAACTACTGCTCCTGTTTTGCTTTATAGAATCTTTTTATCCAATATTAAGTTGCTGGCATTTGGCGCTGTAACATAAAATAAGGTGGTTAAATTTTTTTATTCCACCGGGACAGTGTCCTTTAAGTTTAATTCGTTCATGTTGGGATCAATTTACAGAAAGCGGCCAACGAAAATAAAAGACGTAAAAAAAGTAGAAATTAGGCAATGGGAGGAAAAAGAACTACAGATGAAACTTGTTATTTATCCTCGGTCACCTACCATTCTGCAAGATAGATACAGGAAATCGTTCTGTTGGATAACTAGTCAGCCACAGCCTAAAACGTTTGTGAGTTTTCTCCGGAACGATAACCTAAACAAAAATCATAATTACAAATCAGTTTGAAAATGTGTTTATGAACTACAATAAACAATAAAAGAATTTAGAGATCAGAGATCACTGAGTTAATTTTAAAAATGACATACTATACGATACTATAAAACTGAACGATCACGTTACTTTATTGTATTCAATGGTGCTTATTCGGTGTGTACTTGTGAGGTTAAACCGCTGTTGCCTGAATCATCTAAATGATGATTAACGGATCTAGGGGAGGGTCCTCTAACCCTTATTCACTCCCCTCCCCCCTCACGATGGAGTCTAGATCCGTCACTGTATTATAGATTTTGTTTACCTCTTCACATATTTTCTCTAAGATAGGCATCCATGACGTTGCAAGGTGGCAGTTTTGCAGGACCACCCAGTCACCTACTTCAATGGCCTGGAAAGAAAAGACAACGACTCTTCCTTAGCTGTGATTTTAAATTTGAACCCACTTCGTAAAACAGCAAATGGTTGCTAAATCCACTGAAGAAACGAACCTTGTCCCCAGCTTGAAGTGAGCGTATGTTTAATTAATATGAGTCAACTCCCAGTTATTACTGCAACTGCGAAAGCTCGACTTGAGGTTCTGTTTTTTTTTTAGCAAAAACAATTCCTGTAGCGACGCAGATTTCCCTTTCGTAAACAAGCGATGCCATGCCATCATTAATATTCATTAGTAACCAAGCCTTTTGTAATGCTCGATGCCATTTCTCTATAGTTTATGCCTGGATTGGGATGAAAGTAGGCTATCATTATTAAATAAAGCTGGGTCTAGGTAAAGCGATTATTAGGCGTAAGCTAGATTCGTGATTAGGTTAGATCTAGGGATAGGGTTAGGGTTATAGATGTATCATTATGAAAACACCTATTATATTTACATTTTTCTTGGGTTTGCCGGATCAACCCAGTGGTCTAGTGGTGAAGGAGAGATGTTAGCATGCAGAGGTTCCGGGTTCGATTCAAGGTAATTAATTGCATTTTTCTTTTTCTGATAGAAAAAAATTATTCGAAAATTGGTGAAAAATTTTCCAAGTGTCGCAAGTGTCTTGAGCACAACCAAGGTCACCCAACCCCCCCCCCCCCCCCTCGCTCCTCCCCTCAGAAGATTTATGGTTCACTCGTAATAAACAACTGTAAAGCGGAACCCTTCTATTGGATAGTTAGGACTGATCCCATCAGGAGGGTTTACTGCATACACAATTTTTCTTACTTGATTGATCATCTTTGCTGCAATTGGTCCTTGGCCTTGTCCCAGTGAAATAGTTTGAAAATGAGACCTTGTCACACCTAACACACGAAAAATAAGGAAAGGAGTTAACAACTAGCAAGTAACTTATTGGATTTTACAAGAGTCTCTTTCTCCCTCCGTTTCTATGAATGCTTCAAGATAGTTAATTTGGTAAATCTTTTTAGACTGTGCAGCCAACCCTCGAGTTGTGCACTGTACACTGTACGCGAAAGTCACAAGTATTATAAACAGACTATGCGCTTCTACAAATTCTCTGTTTTCTTTGTAGTTTCGCTCGCCAAATTAAGATTTAGTTTTTCTAAACTCTCAACCTTCATTTCCAAGTATTCCACCAAGCTAAAACGTCACTGAAAGTTTGGAGTGTCTTTGGGTTGGGAATAAACATTTTTTTAAAAGCCGTGTTTGGTTTTGCGAGCGTTCGACATTTACAATTTCAAGCGATTCACGCTTTTCAGTGTCATTGATGGTGGAATCCTTTATCGGATGTTAATAGAAAACTCGGTCGCCTATGATCTGCCACGTTAAGCTGTAAACGATTATTGACATGGCTTTGCAAAAAGAGAGAATTGTAGCGATGAAACTGGAAGTAATCAAGCATAAACTTGGCCAAGACAACAAATCATCATCCTTTATGGTACTGTTTTTAAAAGACTATTTGAAGCGAAGACATTTTGGCTATTTGTTTTGTAGAATGAACTGAGTTCGTAGTCAGGCAAGTTGGTAAAATAGTAAGTTCTTTAATGTCGCTACGTTGGTAGCTGAACTTGAGTTTTACATTATTTTATTTATATATATACTCGGTAATTTTCGTGTAAGTTACATTACCGGTAGATCGTCTCAATCGCTTGGAGAATTTTGCGCGAACGCAGATGAACTGCCATTGTATTGCCTAGCGAAATTTCGTTTCCTGCTGGCAATATTTCGCTGATGACCGCGAATTTGCGATGAGGTCCCGAAAATTGGACGAAATATCGCTCTAAACGCCACGAGCGAACTTTCGACGAAAGTTCGCGGGAACAAAGAACGAAATTAATGCATTTCGCTTGCATGATCTTTTCACAATACTGTAGTTCTAACTCTTTAGTCTGTATTGTAAATGGTTTGAACCCAGGAGTCGGTATCAGTGGTCTGTCGAGTGTGATCGTCCGGGTTGGTTTAGTTCTGAAACAAAAAACTGTTGTTGTTGATAATGACTGACTGACAACCTAAAGATGACTTCCGCTAAGGTTGTGGAAACAGTCAGTCAGTCAGTCAACAGCAACATTTCAGTTTTTAAGACTACACTAACCCGGACACCCAACAGATCTTTAGTCTGTGTGAAACCCTAAGGTGTGACCATCCAAATGAAAGCTCTTCAGCTGTACTTCCCTATGCTGCTGTATGTTTTCAGTAATTTCATACGAAAAAATTGCCCCCTGAAAGGAGACATTTGCTCCAGGCGTGCGCGTTACTAAAATGAACTATTGCCCATGCGTAGTTGAGCTCGAACGGCCTGGCCGCTAGCCCGCGCAAGTCACCAATAGAAGCCAAAATGGGCTCAGTCGAAGAATATTGCACTGAAAAAATGGCGAAATGACGTTTTTTTTTCGCCCCAACTAAATCATATTTCCCACTAAAATGTTCACTAGATCCGAGTCTCTTCAAAACCGAGTGTGGATGTTGACATAACGCCTATTAAAATGAGTTATACCACTAAAAGCGATGACCGCGCGGTTGAACTCCATACAAGCCTTTACCTGACATTGGTTACTTCAAGGTCAAAATGACGGGACTTTTTTCTTAAGTTATTAAAATATTTTAACGTTTCCAGATAGAATTATAACCAAATTACTGGAATCCGAGTGTGGATTTTCGAAAAGTAATTCATAAATGGGCGAAATTTTGATTTTCCCTTCAAAAAATGGCATTTTCGCTGTGATTTTAAGGGTGAAATTGGGGGTCTGGGGACGAGTTAAAAAATTAGAGGCAAATGTCATCCAATTTTTTGCCATGAAAAATAAAATTTGAAATTTTAATCTGAATTTTAATGTTAGTCGCTGGGTAACCAGAAATTGTGCACAGTCTTACCAATGTCCTCTGCAAACTTGACCAAGCTGGCCATAGGATCGGCTCCAGGTGATAACACGAATATTAATGGTACACAGCAGTCCGAGTCCTCATAACACTTGGACAGGTCAAATGTGGGAGGCTCTATGTAGGTGGGGCTCATGTAGAACGTGATGAAGTCACGCACTCCAAGTGTGACCTGACAAGACGAGACAAGTGTTTTCTGATACATGTTTTACCGGTACTGTTATCTATTTAAGCGCTATTTTAAGCAACGAAAAACAAACGTATACGCACAGTACAATGTATAAATTGTGTACGGCATGTTTTTAATATGACGCCAGAAGGTTCAGCAGCTTTTAGTGTGTGTAACAAATATGTTATCCACTTTATAAAAGCCGGGAAGAGTTGCTTTAAAAATCTTACCTTATCTGGTCTCAGACATCTTAAAATAATTAGATGCTGTAACTTGTTGAGTTCATCTTCCCACGGGTCTGGAAGAGGCTCCGTTTGTGGACTGGCAGAGTCATAAAAAGCCTTCCACTCAGACAGCTAAAGAATTAAAAAGACAGAAATTCAACTTTTAACCATGCTTGTAAAATAAACGGCATTTAATAAAAAGAGCTGGTTAGTCCAGATGAATTGTCAACGTGAATATCGTGAAAAAAAAATCGAAGGGCTCTAATAACCATCTCGTGAATACGAAACAACGTACGGTTAATTTTAGTTGTTCTTTATGTTTTGTAATTAAGTTTTAAGCTTTTGGTAATCCTTAACTTGACTTTTAGCAGCGTCACTGCGGTAAATAACTTCAAACGATGCCCAGCAGCCGTGCACGGTCTTCAATAGACTAAATGCCCGACAGTCACAAATTCTCACAGAATTTTCACGGAAAGAGTGAAGAGTATCCGGAAGAGTATCCGATCTTTGTTTGAAAAATACCAAGCGATTGGAAAAATTTGTTTGGTTTTGTAGTTGACGAATTCTCCGATTTTGTGCATGCCATAAAATCGCTATGTTCTCGACACTACGAAAATGCCGGTCACAGTCTTCAAAAGACTAAATTACTAAATGCCCGGCAGTCAGAAATTCTCACAGAATTGTCACGGAAACCTCCTAAGAGTATTCGATCTCTGTTTGGAAACGCCAAGCGATTCGAAAAATTATTAAACGATAAAAACATCTTAGCGTTACATAAATATGCACTGTTCGAAACGAGACAACCGGATGACAATTATGGCTCCTGGTAATACACTGGGGAATTACAAAGGTTTGGTTTACAGCCAAGTGAGCGAGCGATGACAGCGATCGAGGAACATTTTCCTCTAAATACTATAAAATCCATTCGAAGTCCACAGATCGATTTTAATTTTCAATACTGAGTTTGAAGGCAAAGAATTGAAGTGTGACCAGATTTAAAACGACCTAAACATCTTAGCGTGACCCATAAATATGTGCTGTGTGAAACGGCCGACTAATCGAGTGCTCATCCCGTATCCCGGGTCCCGTATACAATATCTCGTTCAACGTTTCGCGTATTCACGGGATAAAAAAGTACCTGGAAGAAATCCTAAATTGTTGGTTGCAAGGAATCAATTATTTACGAACGCCAAGAGCAGAAGAAAATATTTAATCTGCCAGAACTGAAAAAGTCACTATGTACGAACTAGTGATGAGCAGTGGGAAAGGTGCGCTCTCTTTGAATCGTTTTATTTGTAACAGGATTCTCGACACCAGTGCTCTTCTGTGGGAAAGGTCTTCCACGGTCACGAGAACAGAAGGCCCTGGGGTCAAGAATGATGCAACAAAACGAGGTACACTGTAATGCGCATGAGCAGACTATAACCTGTACAAAACGCAATCTCGTTCCCAGGGTCGTCTCCTTTCCGTCTCCAGGGGACGAGAAGGAGAATACCCTGGGAACGAGGTTGCACAAAGTGGTCACCCTGTATTAAGCCGTCGGTTAAAACATTTCCGGAAAATACTCCCCTTAATTACTGTAAACCCGACCTCTATTAAGCGGTCACGGTCACCAAAGGGTTATCTTTATTGTCTTCACCTGCATTGAACGGTGCCCCAATAAAATGGAACCTTGACTGCTAGCAGTCTCTCTCTGGATAGTCGAGCAACCCGCCACGATTAACTCGCCACGATTAACTCTAGTTATTTGCGGGTTGCTGCTATATTTTGTTTAATTATTTGAAAAATAAATCGTTGTTGTTGTTGTTGTTGTTGTTGTAGTCGAACAGGCGAGCAAATATGCGATCGGCGATGCAATTGTCCCTTTCGTAAACGGTCGATGCCATTTTAGCGACACTTTTACACCAATTTTCGAATTATTTTTTCTATCAGAAAAAGAAAAATGCAATTAATTACCTAGAATCGAACCCGGAACCTCTGCATGCTAGCATCTCTCCTTTACCACTATATATATCAATAACGGGTCACCCAAACCCTAATTCTTACCTAACGGCGAATCTAGCTTAGATCTAATAATCGCTTTACCTAGGCCCAATTTTATCTAATAATGATAGCCTACTTTCGTTCCAATCCGCAGGCATAAACTAGATTGAAATAGCATCGACCATTACAAAAGGCTTCGTTACTAATGAATGCTTATGATGGCATCGACCGTTTACGAAAGGGAAATCAGCATCGGCGATCGACCGAGCGAGCGAGAGTAATACGCCTCTCCCCCAGTTTCCCCTCGGCTCGTTCACTCGCTCCAGTCTCGCCGAGCTTGCTTTATTGATTCGCTCGCCCGCTCGACTGACTGAAAAGGGACAGCTGGTAGTCTAAATGGAACCACACAAAAATATATTAAATTTGGCATGTGGTAAACAAATTAAATTCTGTAATTTCCTCTTTTCACATATCAACAAAAAGGTATAAAACACTTTGTAATCAATCCAACTTGTGACGTGTCCACGTCATATTCTTCTTTCCTTGATTTCTTTCTATGCCAGTCAAGGTCACTTGGCCATTTCAAAATCATCACAGGATCACTCGTCAGTTTTTTCTTTTGGTTTATATATTTTGCATTTTTTACTACACAACTTTTCGTTATTCACTGTTTCTTAAGGCAGCTATTATGGTTACTGAAGCCTGATTTCCATATGATCGCCACAAAAAAGTTCAGCGATCGTAGTCATGCCACTTTCCAATAACCGTAGCGATCGTAGCAACAACGATCAGTAATCGTAGCATACCATATCGAAACCAGTCAACGATCAGTGATCGTAGTATACCATATGGAAACCAGTCAACGATCAGTGATCGTAGCATACCATATGGAAACCAGTCAACGATCAGTAATCGTAACATACCTTAGAAAATGGTCACACCCACTCAGCCAATCAGTGCCCAGTATTTGTGTGTTCTATATCCCATAAACTGTCTTAAATTATGTAAAGAGGCAGGGGCTTTGAAGCCCAGGGAAATTGTGGGGTAAAATAACGACTCATTAATAAGCTCTATATAGAACATACTAATGAATTCTTTTGTTTTCCTTTGTCCTAAAGCCTAATTAGTATGCTCTATATAGAGCATACTAATGAGAAAATAGAGCATACTAATGAGTATATAGAGCATACTAATGAATTACAGGCTGCTAATTTAAACAAAAACAACAATAACAATTTTATTGAAGTTTTCGCTTTACATAACTTAAGCAAGAGATTTATCACCAAAATAACAAAACGAAATTCGACTTAACAATTTTTAGGAAAAATTAAACGAAAGACTGGGTCTTTCTGTATGTACCGGTACTCTTTGTCTTCTATTGTTTGTGTGGTATTGTATTTTTGGTCTTGTTTTGCATTTGTATTATTGTCGTTCTTTGTTCCTTTTGTTTTACGTCATCTGTCCTCCGGTACACACCGAAACAACCGAAAGACTGGTCTCACCGTGCTTTGGAATTCTGTCTCTTTCTGTTTGCTCAATTTCGTTCACTGTCGTAGGCTTTTGCAAACGTGCACTTTCGTGGAATTCATATCATCCCCCAAGCACTCGGATATGTCTACGCTCTCAAAAGCAAGTAACTCTTGAGTGGCAAGGACGACCTCAAGTTCCTCGAGCTCTGTATACTGGCTCATAGCCGGAGCAAATGAGCCATCAAAACAACAAAGAATAAACAAAGCTCCAAAGAAAGAAAAGCATTGTTATTTGTAAAATTCTACCAACATTACGGCGACATCCAAAACAAAATAACAACGTGATTCCCAAGTGTGAATGACCAATTAAAATACGCTCATAAATACAATCTGCATAACATATGTTTTCTTCGCGGATATGACCATTTTCTAAGACGGTTAGAAAATGAACGCTATGTCCTATGGGATATAGCGCCTCTCGCATTAGATAGAAGTGCCACTCGGGCTACGCCCTCGTGGACTTCTATCTATGCTCGAGGCACTATATCTCATAGAACACTCGCGTTCATTGTCTAACCCTTACATATGGAAACCAGTCAACGATCAGTGATTGCAGCATACCATATGGACCAGTCAGTCAGAATTGCTAATTGGCATAAAAATTAGGTTTTTGATATGAATAACAAATCGCAGAAAAAGATCTTTGTTATTTTTGTAAATTTTAAGTTAGGGCGCAGTTTGTTTCTTACACAGTCAACTCTCTCGTAAGCGACCACCCTTGGTGCACGACAAAGGGTCGCTTACGAGAAGTGGTCACCATGGAAAAGTTGACTGTATTTGAATAATTCACTGCAAAATTTATGAGCTCCGAATTGCCCTTTTCGCGGTTAACCTTTCTCATAGACAAATTCGGCTAACGCATTGTTGTACCCAATTCAAACCTTTTGGGATTAGAACTCTTTGTTCGTCATATTTCCATATCAATGAAGCATTGACATGGAAATTATATGGAAATATTGTGAACAAAGAATCTTATTCCCAAAAGGTTTAAATTGGTACAACAATGCGTTAGCCGAATTTGTCTATTTGCATTACAATAAAAATCAACGTGGTTGCGAGGCAATGGCTATGTTTTCACGAGGCGGTTTTTCTCGCTTAACATTCCTGTAGGTAATTTGTTTACTGACCGCGTTAAGCAGCTTAAAAAATTTATGCGTTTTCACGGACAGAACTTTATTCACTTTTCTTATACCTTGCGCGATATATTTTCTTTTGTTAAAACAATAGAAAATTAGAACACAAAAGAACGACAATACAATGCCCTTCTTTGTTGTTTAATTGCCGACAAGCTTAAGCGACCTGGTTTGGTGGCTTAAATTTAATGAGAATTCTATTGTAGTTCACCGACTCGCTTAACTTTAAGCGAGTTGGACAAGCAACTGTTTTCACGAGATTTCCGACTGTCATTCGCTCAGCGACTTGAAAAATCGCTCGTGAAAACACGGCCAATTTCGGGCATTTTGTAGTTTCTGCCCGAAATTGCCTCGCAATCATGTTGAATTTTTTTGTAATGCAAATGAGAAAGGTTAACCGTGAAAAGGGCTATTGGATTGTTTGAACGCTCTGTGTGACAAAAATAAATTAAAGAGCATCTGTGCAAACCGTGTATTTACATGCACAAAACAATCATATCTCCAAATGCACCATTAATCATTGCCTAAAATACACTGTCAATCAAACTCAGAAATAAATTTGTGAATAAATTGGCAAGTCCTCACTATTCTCGTTCAGTGGAAAAATGAAATAGGAAAACATGTATCCGCTGTGATGTTCATTCTGCGAAGCTGCAATTCGTGAAAACTGAGCTGTGGGAAAACAAAACATACAAGCTAAAGAAGTCTATTGAGGCAGCGTGTCATTTGGTCTGTTTTTATAGTGGCTTGACTGGCGAATTTAAAACACCTCTGAAGCTGTCCATACTGTAAGCGACTCAACTGAAGACATCGATCTTACGATGAATTGGACGCGATTAATATTGTCGTATTGGTGTTCTTAATATATGCAGCATACAATTTGAAGCTTGTGATTGAACACCAGTTTCGGGACATCCTTTTTCAGCTCCTTAATGGTCTAGAAGACCTAGATCGCACAAGAAAAACTTTCTAACCTTGTACACGGCTGCTTGTACACGAAACCCAACATGAATGATACGTGCTTCAATGAACGACTGAACAGTGTATCGGCTATTATTCTATCAGTATGGCTTAGTTTCACTGGTTTAGCAGCTATAACTGGAAATGCAATTGTGTTGTGGTTAATCTACAAACACGAGTCTTTACGAACAATTTCAAATCGCTTTATAACCTCGTTGGCAGCAGCAGACTTTTTGGTAGGGCTTGTGATCGTTCCTACATGGATAGCTGTGCGATGTTTGGCACAGCCATCAGAAACTAGCGTTTTGGCGAACGTTGTGGAAGTGTTGTGGGTTCACACAACTGCGGCTACAACGTTTAACCTGTGCTGTGTTTCTGTAGACCGTTTCATTGCCATTCACTTTCCTTTTCGTTACGAGGTCATATTAACCAAGAAAATATGTCATTCTGTGATAATTTTAGCTTGGTTAGCTTCGATTTTACTTCCATTTCCACTGATATTCAGTACAGACGTGGAAAAACTGTGGCTTTCTATATCAGTTATCACATTTTGGGTTCCAACAACCGTGGTTTTGTTCTGCTATTTCTGGATTTTTAAAGCCGCAAGAAGGCAGATCAGAAGAATAGGGATAAACTCGAACGAAAGGAACACAGCCTGCCTGGCTAAGAAGAACTATAAAGCGCTAAAAACTGTCGGCTTCGTGTTGGGTGTTTTTATTGCTTCATGGATGCCCTGTGTAGTTTTTTCTATTACGCATCAATTTGCAGACATGTGCTTGATTTATAAATATAACGTTTCTGTGTGGCCTTGGATTGAAGCAGTTGTGTTTGTATCATCATCAGTCAATCCATGGATCTATTGTTTCCGAAATGTCGACTTTCGTGAAGTTTTGCATCGCAGGTTTAACTGCCGTCAAACAACTACACTGGCTGGACCTGAACCCGGAATTTCAGTGTTTTAAGTCCGTGGGTGACCTGGTCAATCATCCTCGCTGCCTCCATAGGCTAGCTTCTCAAGATGCAACACAGCAACGCATTTTAAACTCAGAAACTCATTTCTGCTTTTGTTGTACTGTTAGGTGGTCTTAAAACAATGAAACCCGATCAATCATCGACACATTTTTTTTCCATTTTAGTAAAATTACCTTTTCAATGAAATATGTTTTGAAATCACAACATCCCAATAATATCTTAAGAACTCGCACGGTGCTAAATGTGCTTTTACCACGAGAATAGACAGGTTTTATTCATACCTTACCTACGTTTTAATGTCCAATAATTAGATTTTGATAAACTAGCCGGTTTGTGTAAAAACGCGACATTTTCTTCGAAGCATGCAGTGATGCCACGCAACGGGGCAAGTCAGAACGTCAAAACTACCTCAAATGTTGACGACGCTATCCACAATTTAGAACGTATGCTGGAGTTTTAGCAAAGAAATCCGACGATAAAAGTGCAGTAAAGCTGAAATTTACGTTATGGGGAATTTGTTGTCTATCAAGAGGTTTATGTAATATTGATTACCTCTTAATTTATGAAGGAATGGAAAAGAGTAAAATGATGAATGGAATGAAGTGAGTTCAGGAAAATTTCTCAGCTACATGTATCTTGGCTTCAAACTTCAGGGGTCGAAGGCCGCCTGTCTATCAGTCGACTTTAGGTAATTTTCGGAAGTAACCAGCAAAAAATATAGATGAGTGTCGCTGGCGACAGGCATCTTAATAATTCAGAATTTGTAAATTTGAACAATTT
>JAJGOT010000326.1:765000-770000 GCA_022457155.1 Cladopsammia gracilis
TGGGACGCTGGCAGCGCTGAACATCGAACCATTTCAGCCCAGGACTTTTCCGTCAACCAATCAGAGGCGGGGTTTGGGAACTTGTTCTCGAGTGCTACTCCCCCTGTCAGTAGAAATCGCCACTCCTGTTCATCAATTTTACCGCTGGAAAAGCAGGGAAAGGTTGTATTAGTTCAATCTACATAACATTATACACAATAAACCGTCAGTACATTCGAACATTCATTCATTCATTCATTCATTCATTCATTCATTCATTCATCCATTTGTTCTAGTAATAGTACTGAACTCCCCCCTCTTCCCCCAATTTCCCCCTCCCCCCCCCCCTAAAAAAAAATTACAACCACAGTAAGTGGTCAACTTCATGTATTGAGGTCGTTTAACGGGACTTTTCATCGTACCTTGTACCACCAATTTCGCCTGAGACTTTGTTGTTCCTTACCCGCCCGATAATACAAAAATCCTTACTTCCATTATCTGGCCAGTGGTGTTGTAAAAAGAGAGGTAATCTTGTCTCGTTTCCAGGCGTCCCTCTTACTCTAGTGCGCTGTGAGAGGAGTTGTAACCCATTAACAACATTTTGCAGAGATGATGACTCCCTACCTTCCCTTTCGAATACCAATACACAACAGGAACGAGAACAAGAGCTTGTCCTTCTCAAACAAGGATCGGCACACGTTTCGGTAGATACTGGAAAGCAAATCAAGAAACAATTAGAAATATTTTGATAACAAAAAAGTCAATTGATTTAAAACAACTTAGGCCCGGTTCAAACGTCGAACTTCACATGTGCCGAACCTAATGCAAATGAGCAAGAACAATAGATTTTTCTCATTTGCATTAGGTTCGGCACATGTGAAGTTCGACGTTTGAACCGGGCCTTAGTTACCCTTCGATAAAAAAAAAGAAAAGCAACCAGTGATAAATTTCACTGAACTCAGCAAACTACTTAAAAAGGTGACAAAAGATTACGTACATCCCTTATTTCAGGACTAAAGCATAACATGCGATTTCGTGTCTCACCTGTAAGTAAAATGTTCGTTTAAATTCATGATCCTTCTTGTCAAGTCTGAAGATGGTTCGCTATTTATGATGGACTACAAACAGACAACATACAGAAGATTATGATACCGCACTATTACATCAAGAGTCGAAAAACTACACCAGCTTCAATATGAAGGTCGAATAATTCCAAAAAGACGTAGAACAAAACTCATCTTACTAGCTGTTATATTTCTGAAGTGTGAAGTGTGACGTGTGAAGTAAGTGTAATGGCTACCTATGCAGGATGCTACGCTATCGCAAGTTACTTCTCTGCATTACGCCTGGTTGGCCTAATAATTTATCGCAGCCTATTTTAATACACCTAGGCCTGATTCCTGAGAAACATAGTTCGCAAATCCAGGATAAGCAGCCATCACACACACAGGGCACTCACCTGTAGGTACAGGTTAATAAACCACGTGAGTGAGTACTGGTACATTGGCTCGATGTTGGCCAGGTCAGATATGGTAAAGAACAGGATACTGGAGTGTTGAGCCACCTGAGAAGTAAACGTCCAATTATGACAAGCTAGCACGAAGTAAACAGTTTCAAAGTGCACACGGCTACAAAACTTGCAGTTGGCTTATCATGTTTGGACGCTTTTATTTTCTCTCTTTACACTCTCAAGCTACTGCAATGGTTGCTACTGCGCCGTTACTGATCTTTTTTAAAATTAACTTTAGAAAGCCTTTTGAGAATGATTTTGTTTTTCCAAAAGTCTCAGCAAATATAAATGAGCAATCACTGATGAGGAAATCAAAGTTTCGTTTTAAGACATAGCTGTTAAGTGTACAAAGGAAAGCACAAAGACCATGCGCTGTGCCTTACGTGCTTTTGTTCTAAACTGAGGACTAAGTACGGAGTAGCTATCAGTAGGCGGTCTCAATCACTGGGAATGGTCTGTAGTAATTATACCACACATTCCTGTGCTTTATCGGCTCAACAAACCACGCGGGATGTTGGAAAAACACGAAAAGAGATAACGAGCCGAAGATAAATGCACTCAGAGCAATGTAACTTCGGTCATTTTATCTCAATGATGGAACAAAAGATATACATTGAAAATCATATACAGAAAAAGAAAATGGTGTGAAGATTTTTCATGTAGTTAACCGGTATAATAGGAGTCAATAGGTATGACCAATAAGAGCGCGCGCATTATCTTCAGTTATTGTATAACAATGCAATAGTCCATGCTTGTCAAGCAACAAAAACAAAATATTGTTAACAACAAGAAACAGCGATACAAGGAGTAGGGATATATAGTAAACTTACTGGCTTGTAACCACCGCGAGTCTTATCAATTTCTTCCTCGGTCTTTGAGGCGATTTCCTGTTTTATAGAGATCTCTTCTGACAGCTTCTTGCTGGACGACAAAACCTAACAATTAAAGAGAAATAGTGCAATAAACTACCTTTGGCGCATACGAAACCCTTTTTTTTTTATCTTTTGCTGAATTGCATAGCAACTCTCCAGGTACATCCATGACATGACGGGAGACATCCATTGATTGTAGCTTTGCACGTATTGCCACCGTGGATGCGAGAAGATATAATAACACTGCGAGCAGTTAGGGTTAGGGTTAGATTATGAAACCTCGCAAACGAACGAAATACAGACTTCTGATACACTGAGTATGTAGTAGCCTGGGAGTTTGGGCGCGCGAAGCACGTGCAGAGCGCGCGACGATACCACCTTCCCACCTCCTCTCGCGCTCCGTATTTATTTCACGCGCTTCGCGCGCGCCCAAAATTCACCAGTTCCATCCCATTTCTACAAGCAATTGCAAAAAGAGTTGAGACATTGTATACTGTAGTACATATTTCGAGGATAACGTGGTTTTCAACAAGTCCCCACCCCCTCCCCCCTTATCAACATTGAAATGGGGAGGGGGGGGGGGGTCAGTAGCACATTGCATTGATTTGATTTGTGTTACGCGGTCGCTTTTAGACGAAATCAACATTTTTTGCAAAGTGTCTCAACCTTTTTGCAACTGCTTGTAGCGCCTGAGGATATTCGTAAGAAATGCACGGTATATCAACATAGATAGCAGAGATACGTTATTCACTGATTATTTCGTGTAGCAATTTGGCCGAGAAAATTAGAAGCTGCAAAGGACGATCATTCACATTTTCTGTTCTGCGATTTTCTCCGTTTTTCGTACAAAAGCGTGTATCAGAGTGGTCAGTCCGAAGGCAATATATTGCCATGTTATAAGTGGTCATGAAAAATAATGACTTATCATGACTTTTAATAACTCTACTTTTTCATAAAAAATGTCATGACTGATCATCACATGGTCATGAGAGTTGTCGTGAAGCTATGACTGTTTATGACTAAATATGACTTGTCATGAATTTATCATGACTGTCATGATTTAGCATGACCACTTGTTACACGGGAGCATATATTTCAGTATCAAATGGGTACCTCGATGGCTGTCTCGTCCTCCAGAATGTTGCCTTCACTGGTGGACAGTACCTCCAGAATCTTATCCTCGATCTCCTTCAGCTGCTTCTTGTTCTTGGCGCTCTCGATGATCAGCTCATTCTTTTTCTCCTCCAACTCAGGCTTCTCCTTAGCAGCCACAATCCCTAGCAACTGGTCCTCCAGGCCTAGTGGCGTGATCATGAAGTTTAACAGGGTCACCTAAGATAATGTAAATATAGAGTAAGGAACATGTACAAGATAGCAGAGAGACTCAACCCAATGCCACTGCATAAAAGGTGCAACTGAGCGCGCAAAGCTGCGAAGATTCGAGTTCTACGTTCCTTCAACTGGTTATTCATTCAAAGACATGTTACTAGGAGTGGGAGAGGGGTTATACGTGCCATTTCATCTGCGATCGTCCCTGTAATCGTGTTGCTTTGACAGATGAACAAAGGGGACCTCCTGTGACAGGAGGATCACCATCGAGTTGTTTTCACTTTGTTGAGCTGCCGGAAAGCGAACGTGAAACGATATCAAAAAGTTGGCTAACCCTTTCATTTGCAAAGCCAAACCTTAGTCACGTCGTGCAGTCTAACGTTTTAGTCTTTGGATTAAATAAAACGGTATGACCATTGAAATGAAAGCTCTTTATTGGTACTTTGCCATGTTGCTATTTGGAATTTCGATTTTGCTCTCTCTTTTCGGCGTGATCGAAGAGTTAAAACTAATAAAAAGATAATCTTTGGATGTTGTCCTTCAGTAGCATTTTAAGAATATAAAATTATCGAATGAGGCTTTCGCCGATCAACGTCATCATCAGGGATTAAAAAAAAAATAGGTGGTATCTTGCATAACCCCCCTACCCCTACACAAGGTGGGTCCTCGTCGAGTATACTTGTTATGACTACTTCCCTTAGTATATATAGACCGACGCGGAATATTTTTCTTTTCATCCCTGATGATGATGCCGTTGATCGGCGAAAGCTTGGATTTTACCGTTTTATCACAGTAGTTTAAGGCCTCATTCGATAATCTTATATTCTAATAAAAAGACTTTGTTAAGTGGCAACAGTACGGTGTACAACACAGTATGAAATGGCGACATCATTAAGTACAGGGTTGCCACTCATTAGAACATAAAAAATTCCCTGACTTTTCCCTGACCTCAAAACAATTTTCACTGACTTTGCATTAGGCGAATTATCAAATAAGCCACATCCACTATTACATTTTCTTCAGCTTCTTTTGCAGACCATCAATATTCTTCTCTTCATTTTCAATCTCTTTATGTTTTTCACGGGATTTTGAACGCATGGCATTTGACTTCACCAAACTGAAAACAAAATTCCCTGACTTTTCACTGACTTTGACAAGAACTAAGATTTTCCCTGACCTTTTGCAAAATTCCCTGACTTTTCCCTGACCTTGAAAAAGTTTTGTTTTTCCCTGACTTTTCCCTGACCGTGGCAACCCTAAAGTAGTTTACCTTAACGGACACCTCAGGTAAGTAATGTGGATTTCTCAGT
>JAJGOT010000326.1:775000-942500 GCA_022457155.1 Cladopsammia gracilis
AGTTATTTTACCTCCTCGAGAGAGACAATTTGCAAAACGAAGACTTCACGAAGACATTTCAGCCGAAAACTACTTTTACCAGAAGTCTTTACAGAGAAATGACACAAACGTCTCTCTCTAATAAACGCCTCTCCTGTAAACGGAACATTTAATAAACGCCTCAGGCGTTTATTAAATAAATACAGTATGTATCTTAGAAAATGAAGAGTAATAAGACTGAAGGTGATGTTAAAAGTTTGTTAAAGTTTCTTACTTGTCTACGGGCAATCCGGCAATGTGCCAAGCCCGTGTGGACAGAGGATCTCCAAGTGTTGCAGAGAGCGAAAAGTTATCTGATACTGGTACATTTTTCTCTCGGCACAAGTTCCACCATTCTTTGATACATTCCTGAAAGGTAAATCGTTACACGTGTTGAATACAACCGGGACAAACATTGATTTATTTCTGGCTAGCATCGTTATCAAATGGTCGCCTTCCATCCCTCTTCCATCGCTTATTCGATATTCTATTTTTTTTTGTAGACAGAACACAAAGAATGACTTGAGTTCTTACATATTACCTCACAATTGACTATCTATCCATGTGGCTTGGTAGCCCAGTGGATAGAGTATTGCACCGGTATCGCAAGGTCATGGGTTCGAATCCCGTTCAAGCCTGAATGTTTTTCAGGTTGCTTTTTCAACTGCTTAAGTTGATAACACACTGCAAGGATCGCAAATTTCACTTATGTCTAGGAACGATCAAGATTGCAGGATTTAAAGTCATTTCAATGACAGCAGTTGCAAAAAACTCCTTTTACGTCGTCTAAACGATCCGAACAAACTCGCTTCGTCAGCCAATGAGAACCAAACCCTATTTGCGTTTTCCCGCGCTTGGTACCGTCTGCATATTTTCCCGCGCTTGTTACCGTCTGCATGATTTCCAGTGCTTGGTACCGGTTGCATGTTTTCCCGCGCTTGGTACTCTCTGCATGTTTTCCCGCCCTTGGTAATGGTCACACGTTTTGGCTTCAAGTATCGATTAGTTAATTGTATTATTTGTATTTCTTGTTGTGACGACATTGGTTTTGGTTTTACACAAGCATTATGAAACCGCTCGAAATTGTTAAGCCTGAACAGGTATTAAACGGGACATAAACTTACCTGTCTAAATTCCACAGTAAATGGTCCAAGATAAGCTACGATGCCTCCAGACAATAGCACATCACCTACGATATTATTGTACGTCTCACCAAGCTCCTGTGCAACCTACAACAAACAACAAACAACAAACAACAAACAACAACAGAGTTTTAAGCTGTATTAGTGTGAAATAGGGTAATGTTTTCTGCCGTTTGGTCTGATATATGGGATTAGTAACAGTAATTGGACTGACTGGAGTACAATAAAAGGAGTGATAGAGCGAAATAGAGTGTGTTAAGACAAAAAAAACCTGTAAGGAATCGGAGTTTTAGGTGGAGAAGTCCCTACCAGTGCTAGAAATCTAATCAAAATACTTGGACTTTCTGTCATACAGTTCAGGGATAATCGTTCTCGAAATCTCAAATCCCCGCGATACACTCAGCCAATTTGAAATTACGCTTTTTACTCCCAGAGTCAACTATGGAGACATGTCATGTGGTTCTAACTTTTGAGTCTGTGGACAAAATCGTATGGTGTGACCATTCAAATGAAACCTCTTTAGTAGCACTCTTGCATGGTACCATTTGTTCTAACTTTTGAGCCTGTTGACGAAATCGTATGGTGTGACCATTCAAATGAAACCTCTTCAGCAGTACTTTTGCATGGTACCATTTGTTCTAACTTTAGAGTCTGTGGACAAAATCCTATGGTGTGGCCATTCAAATGAAACCTCTTCAGGAGTACTTTTGCATGGTACCATTTGTTCTAACTTTAGAGTCTGTGGACAAAATCCTATGGTGTGACCATTCAAATGAAACCTCTTTGGCAGCACTCTTGCATGGTACCATTGTTTTTCAATAGTTTGCAAAATTAAATTTGAATTTTTCTTGAATTTTGATTTTTATCACTCTAAGTAGTTAAAGTGTTAAACTTTATAGTCCTCATTCTGTTGTGTGATGACCTCCTGTCCACTAACCTGAGTCCACCGAGATCGTTCTCCTCCCAGTCCACTTATAAGTTTCTCAGCTCGCAATAGCTTCTGGGAACATAAGGCGATATTTCGTTCCAGCTCCTGTGGGAAACAGTATCACTGAGATTTTGTTCGTTTGTTACTTATTTCTTTAATTTGTTCATTCTTTTGATCGATCAATCGAGTGTTTGTTTCATTGATTGATTGTTCATTTGTCCGCACTATTGAATGGCTGGTTGGTTAGTTCGTTTGTTTAAAAGCAAAGGTTCTAGTACACAAGGCCAGTGGATTGGACATAATGCACAGTGCATAATGCACAGTGCATACTGTGCATAGTGCATAATGTACAGCGCATAATGCACAGTGCATACTGTGCATAGTGCATAATGTACAGTGCATAATGCACAGTGCATACTGTGCATAGTGCATAATGCACAGTGCACTATGCACAGTGCATACTGCATAATGTACAGTGCATAATGCACAGTGCATACTGTGCATAGTGCATAATGTACAGTGCATAATGCACAGTGCATACTGTGCATAGTGCATAATGTACAGAGCATAATGCACAGTGCATACTGTGCATAGTGCATAATGTACAGTGCACTATGCACAGTGCATACTGTGCATAGTGCATAATGTACAGTGCATAATGCACAGTGCATACTGTGCATAGTGCATAATGCACAGTGCACTATGCACAGTGCATACTGTGCATAGTGCATAATGTACAGTGCATAATGCACAGTGCATACTGTGCATAGTGCTGGAAATGACAGTCGGTCATCGGACATTGTCCAACCAAAATCACAAAATGTCCGACAACTTTACATTATGCTCGGACATCCGAGCACAAAAACGAGTTAGCTGTTGTCTTGGAATTCTTGTTAAACCAACGCATTTGATTCCAAACACATAAAAATACGAATTGATGATGTTTGTACCGTTTAATTTTCTGTAACAGGTTCTCCTTCCATATTCGAGAAAATTCAGAAAAGGACGCGTGATTTAAAATCGCCCTATAAGGCCTTGTGAACCGCAAAACTTCTTAGACCACGTTATGTACGCTAACGGATTGTCTCATCAAAATGGACGTATTAAAGAACACATGCCCTTCTAAATTCAGAAAATATATATTTCCAGAATTGATACAGAAGATCACTTTTGTTCATAATTCTTTGGAAGAAAATAATCTTCTACATGTTTTTTTTAAAGGATATTATGATGTTGATGTTATATATTAAGACGTTAATTTCTTTTTATACACGCAAACAAACAAGCAAACGAAACAACGAACAAACGGATTAATCACTAAAGGAAATATACGTTAAAGCCCTGACCTTCTTCTTTTCGACTTTGGACCGATAGTCGTCATTTAAGTTCTGCAGTTTGTCCATTACTTCCTTAAGCTCTGCTCGCTTCTCATTCAAGTGTGACATTTGTTGAGCCAGCGTAGACTCGGCTTCCTGCAGTCGCTTGCGTTTGGGTGCGACAAGCTGAACATACAGAACAAATAAGGTCATTATACTGTTAACACTCCGTGTGTTCCCTGTTGGAGAGTCAATTTCACCTGACACTGAAAATATCACAACAAAGTCATTGGATACCTACAGATGGGTCAGCTTCAATTTTTCAATGGCAACCTCAGAATCATATTCTACTATATAACACAAACGACGAGGACGACTTGACAGTAAATCAAAATGCGACTACTTAATTTTAACCCTTTCACTCGCAGACAATTATGGAGACAGCTCTTGTAATAATTTACAGTACTGTTGTTGTTGTTGTTGTTGTTGTTGTTGTGGTGGTGGTGGTGGTGTTGCTCTAACTTTTGAGTCTGTCAACAAAATCCTATGGTGTGAACATTCAAATAAAACCTCTTCGTCAGCACTTTTGCAAGATATCATTTGTTTGGGATACGAATTTTTATCGTTTGCACTCTTACTCTTGGGAGAACAACAACAACAAAAAAAAAAAAACACTTGCGTCAATGGAAGCCTACATCTAATAATCCAGTTTTATTGAAAGTCATTGTACTGGTGAGCTAAAACTATTAGTAAGTGTTTTTATATCAGCAGAACTCGAGATTGCAACTCGAGAAAGTTGGGCTAACTTTAAAGTTCTACCGTATTGATCTTGATAAAACCGTTGAAAAATAATTATGATTTGCTCTTCCTGCATCGTCTTCTTGGTGTTATAAGAGAATGGTGCCACAGTCCCTTTACACGCGATATGGTTACCTTAGCAACCCTGTCGTACACCTCAATAGCTCGGACCCATGAGCACAGTCCCTCGCATGCTGACGACACATTTTTGATGAGTGACGGGTGGAAATCCGGATTGGTCACGTACTTCTCTCGTATCTTACGGATGAAAGGAACAGGGATGTTATCCTTGTCGAAAAACTTCAGGCCCTCGAGGAATTTCAAGTCTCCAAGAACCTACAAAACCAGTCAGAGAAATAACTTAAGCGAATGATACACAAGAACCTACAAAACCAATTAGAAGAGTAACTTAAGCGAATGATACACAGGAACCTACAAAACCAATCAGAGGAGTAACTTAAGCGAATGATTCACGAGATGCTTTTTGATGTTCAAATTTTCGACATTTAAATGCAAAAACTATGAACCTTTTTCGAAGACGCCCAATAATCTTCCACTTGTTTACCATCAACCATCTTCTTTTCAGGTCTCACGCCCTGCAGAACAAACGAATAAAAAAGTCACCGTGGCATCTGGGCATACGGACAAATCACAACAGAACAAAATAGAACCACAACGCCGAATAAAATTTACTCTACACATGGAAAACGAGAACCACAAGGAAAGTGGGAGGTGGGGGACGTTTGTGAATAATTGGTTCAATCTGCTGGTCGTGAATAATTGGTTCTGTCTTTTCAAGTTAGGTCGGGTTTATACAAGTCTGAAACAAAATTTATCGGCTTGAACATGTGACAAATGTCAGGCATAATCGTACCAATAATAAAGTTCTCAATTGTGATTGGTCATCCGCGTGCCCATTTCTTATATAATTGGCGCGCAGTCACGTGGCTGTCTAATTGCAGCTATCTGATTACAACTTCTTGTAATTGGATAGCTGTAATTGGACACCTACGTTGCACGCGTGTCAATCAGGTGCACTTGTTTTTTTTTTTGCTGTTTCCCTCCAGGTTTCAAAATGATAGAAAATATCCTTGACGTTTTAAGTACAAAGAAGTCCACATTGGCTTTTTAATCTCGAATTTTTGTTATTGATGCGTTTAATTATTAACTGAACTTCGTGTCGTACAATTCAGGGATAATCGTGCTCGCAATTTCAAATCGACCAATTTACTATTACTTAGTAGGTTGTTGTATAAAACATTTGTGGCAAAACTCCATTTTTCTAGGATTACAACTACTTAACCTGTCTACCTGACTGACGTTAGTTCTGCCTTACTACCTCTTCTATTTGCTGTGTTGATCTTCATAATATTCTATACACTGCAGAATAAATTATAGTGTCATTTGTAGTTAACTGCATGTTTCTTGAAGCAGCTTCCACTGTTTTAAATTCGAGCAGCTATGTAGGTCATGCGAGTGGGGCACACGGTTATTACAGGCTCTGACTTTAAACACATTTTCCCAGGAACATTATGGGAAATGAAATAAAAACTGTAAGAGAAACTGCAAAAAGTGCTAACGGGTTTAGACCTTGAGTCATGCCAGGAGGTTCCAACTTAATAATTTGTGTATGAAATCCTAGAGCGTGACCATTCGCATGAAAGCTACTAGGGAGTACTTTCCTGTGGTGCTGTTTATGTCGCATTAGGTGGTTCTAACTTTTGAGTCTGTGGATACAATTGAACAGCGTGACCAATTAAATGAAAGCTGTTGATCATTACTTATATATACTATACTATTATGTCAGGAGGTTCCAACTTAATAATTTGTGTATGAAATCCTAAAGTGTGACCATTCAAATGAAAGCTATTGAGCAGTACTTTCCTGTGGTACTGTTTATTATGCTGCACAAGGTGGTTCTATCTTTTGAGTCTGTGGATAAAATCCTAAAGTGTGACCATTCAAATGAAAGCTATTGAGAAGTACTTTCCTGTGGTACTGTTTATTATGCTGTACAAGGTGGTTCTAACTTTTGAGCCTGTGGATGAAATCCTTAAGTGTGACCATTCAAACGAAAGCTATTGAGCAGTACTTTTCTGTGGTACTGTTTATTATGCTGTACAAGGTGGTTCTAACTTTTGAGCCTGTGGATGAAATCCTAAAGTGTGACCATTCAAATAAAAGGTACTGAGCAGTACTTTCCTGTGGTGCTGTTTATTATGCTGTACAAGGTGGTTCTAACTTCTGAGCCTGTGGATGAAATCCTAAAGTGTGACCATTCAAATAAAAGGTACTGAGCAGTACTTTCCTGTGGTGCTGTTTATTATGCTGTACAAGGTGGTTCTAACTTTTGAGTCTGTGAATAAAATCCCCAAGTGTGACCATTCAAACGAAAGCTATTGAGCAGTACTTTTTCCAACGGTACTGATTATTATGCTGTGATTTCTTTTTAAATTTCCCCAACTCAAAATACCGCAAAATTTGCGAAGGTTTGTGAACTTTGACCTTGACATATTCCTGGAAATAGTTTTCTAGCTGCTGGCTTTCTATGCCAGTGTTGGTTAAACACGCTGTGAATACAACAGGCCATGAGTTACCTTTAGTATACAGATAGCCTCCATGACCATGCGCACACCAGCAGGTGGATTGCTCATGGCTTTAACTAGTGAGATGTCCTGTTGTTTTAGGGTGTCCAAGGCTGCCACTGCCGCATTCAACGCTGGCGTGGCAACAGCCAACTGCTCTTCGCATTCATCCTTAATTTATCAGGAAGCAAAAAAGAAAAAATACATTAATGAAAGAATAAAGGGGTTTAGCCGTAAAAGGTAATTCAGTTTATTTTAAATTTCTCTTTTGCTAAAATGGCATAATGTGGATATACCTAACTACCCTCGAATACCATATCGCTGGTTAATTGCTACATTTTTGGTTCGTTTAAGTTGTGATCTCATTACAGGCCTGCGTTTGTTTACCTTGATAGCTTGCGCTTCCTGTGCAGCCGTATTCGCCACAGCTTCATCCGCCTGCACAACCTGGATTAAAAAATACATTACGGACAATGTGGAGTAACAGGGAAGGAGGGGAGGGGGGCATGTGAACCGAACGCCAGTCCATTTTAAAAAGGTATTAACTGAATTGATTTACTAACGGGATTCCAAAGCTGACGCCATTTCGATCGTTTGCCCTTCGTCAGTGGCGGATGCTAAACCATATCTCATTGACGCAAACAGCGTTATGTTTCCCCCCGCTCATTTTCTCCTTTTCACTCGTTGTTGTTAGACTTGGATTTCATCTGTGTGATGACACGGGGAAATGTAAGAAACCGAGATTCCAAAAAGGTAATGCAAACTCGCGAAAATTTAGTATCGCGAATTACGCTCGTTCTAAATTTGAGAAATTCTGATTGTGGGAAAAGTTTAATGTATAAAGGTATCTAATGGCGAGAGTTACAAAAGTAACAAAACTGTTGTTATCAAGTACTCGTTAACTACAAGCGAATAGTCATGGAAAGCTATTTAAATTAATTAATTCGCCATAACTACAAACGAATAGTGGACATCGCGAAAGAGTTGGTAAGTCATCGTGGTAAGTCACATTGATGAGTGTTTTGTTGTTCGCTGATGAAGACGAGTAGTAAGCAGTCGAAACATAGCGATCTACACATTAAGTGACTACATCGTGAGACAAACGACAATACACTTGTATTGTCTCGGGGACGTTAAAGAACCATTGAGGACGTAACAAAACCCTGGCTGTGACCACCCTCAGTGTGCAACCTTTCCCCAGGGAGGTGGGTAAACAGAAACGGGGCCACAGTATTTGGCGCAAGCTGTTGTGGTGTCCCTGCCAAGTGTGGCGAAGTTAATAAAATAAATAAAAAAAACCACTTTATTTAAAAATTAGATTATGAGCTCGAGATTTCTATCGCGTGATAGTTGATGAGGGCGAAGCTCGAATCAACTATCACGCGATAGAAATCAAGAGCGAATAATCTAATTGTTTTAGGATGAATCTACTAGACGTTCAAAACTTAACAACAAATACTCTTCACAGATACTTCGAAAACGCGAAGAAGCGGCCGCCATTAGGCTACTCACTCTACTCACTTTCTACAACAGAATAGATAGTGAGTAGCGTAGCCAATAAGAGAACAGCATTCGTGATAGATCGCTAGTAGATTTATACTAATATTGAATAGTGAACACTTTGAAAACCATTTAGATGGATGAATTCACAGAAGAGTATGGCAAATGTTTGCCATTTATGCTAAAACTACTGACCTGTTTCTTGTCCTCCACCTCCACTGTCTCATCAGCTATGATTGTTATCAGCTGTTCCGTCTCTTTGCTTGTCTGTATCAATTCCGGCTGTAGCTCCTTCAACTCTTGCTGCATGATTGATACCTGTTAGTTTAAAGAACTGCTGATTAGGATAGTTGTACCCGCGATATTTAAGACTGAAGAAAGCTGCATCACCCACTGGTAGTTTTCATGCAGATCCTTAACACTTCCACTAGCAATAGCGTCCAAAATCATAATTCACGAAAAACATCAAATTTCAGTTTGTAAAGTTATGAAAAACACACAGAGTCATACGAAAGTACTGCTGAAGAGCCTTCATTTGAACACCATAGGATTAAATCCACAGACTCAAAAGTTAAAACCACCTTGTACAGCATAATAAACAGCGCCACAGGAAAGGTACTGGCCCCGGTTGTTCAAAAGGTGGAGAGCGCTATCAATCGGATAAATCTCTATCCAGTGGATAGGAATAAGCAAAACCAATTGTGTTATCCAATTGATAGTGATTTATCCGGTGGATAGCGCTTTCCACCTTTTGAACAACCGGGGCCTGCTCAACATCATTCATTTGAATGGCCACACTTTAGGATTTCATCCAGAGAATCAAAAATTAAAACCACCGTGTACAGCATAATAAACAGAGCCACAGAGAAGTAGTGGCCAACAGCTTTCATTTGAATGGTCACACTTTAGCATTTAATGCACAGACTCAAAAGTTAGAACCACCTTGTACAGCATAATAAACAGTACCACAGGAAAGTACTGCTCAATAGCTTTCATTTGAATGGTCACACTTTAGCATTTAATGCACAGACTCAAAAGTTAGAACCACCTTGTACAGCATAATAAACAGCGCCACAGAAAAGTACTGCTCAATAGCTTTCATTTGAATGGTCACACTTTAGCATTTAATGCACAGACTCAAAAGTTGGAACTACCTTGTACAGCATAATAAACAGCGCCACAGAAAAGTACTGCTCAATAGCTTTCATTTGAATGGTCACACTTTAGCATTTAATGCACAGACTCAAAAATTAGAACCACCTTGTACAGCATAATAAACAGCACCACAGGAAAGTACTGCTCAGCAGCTTTCATTAGAATGGTCACACTTTAGGATTTCATCCACACTCAAAAGTTAGGACCACCTTGTACAGCATAATAAACAGTACCACAAGAAAGTACTGCTCACTGCTCAATAGCTTTCATTTGAATGGTCACACTTTAGGATTTCATCCACAAACTCAAAAGTTAGAACCACTTTGTACAGCATAATAAACAGTAGCACAGGAAAGTACTGCTCAATAGCTTTCATTTGAATGTTCACACTTTAGGATTTCATCCACAGAATCCCGCAAACGTTAGAACCACATTACACATGTCAAGGTTTGACTGAGCAACGACTGCAAACAACGCACAATAATGACCCGATAGTCCGCTCAGATCGTGCAATCGTTTTAAGATAGTAGCAACAGAACAGTGCTATAGTCACCTGTGAAGAAGCGAAGTCTAGTTTCTCCAAGCCCTTGAGATATCTTGTTTTCAGAGTCAGTATCTGAAATCGCTTCTGACCAAGAAGTGACTTGAATGTTTTTATCAGCTCGAGATATGATGTTGGGGTGACGTAATTATGCCGAAGAAGTACAGCGTAAAACCTAAAAGAATTATCAGTATAAATTTCTGCTCCTAGCATACAAACGTCAATAAAAGTTCTGACTTTTAGGAATTATTTGTTCACTACTTTACAAAGTTCAGGCACGGTTTTGTAGTGGTAAGCGCGACAGTGGTTGAGGCCTGCTCTCAGACGGGCGTCGTGTTGTTTCCTTAGACAAGAAACTTTACTCCTTGTCTCCCCCCCCCCCCCCAACCCAGGTGTATAAATAGGTACCGGTGACAAAATGCTGGGATAACACTGTGATGGACTAGCATCCCATCCAGGGGGGAGTTTCAATACTCCTGGTTGCTTCTTCATGCTTCATAAACCGGGTTAAACTCCGGCCGAGCAGGCTACCTTTGGCTTGCGTGCGACTTTATCTACTTTACAAATAACGACTTTCAAATTTGAGCATTTTGCAAATTTGAGGTCCTCTTTTCGGCAGTGACGTATGTTTGTCTCCTGACTAATATCGAAAGTAGATAAAAGTGGTGTTTACCTTTCTGAAAGACCCCGTACGCTCTGATGAAAGTGTTTACACAGTGAAACACATTCTCCTCTGACTTCACGCGACATTTCAACCTCGTCTAAGAACTTATTAGCGACCATCTCCAAGGCGTCTTCTGGCCAAGCCTGAAAAATACACAAAACACTCTGTTAAGGCCTGTCTAATCATGCGATTTTTGTCGCACTCTTCATTACAACTTTTGTCGCAAGTGTAAACTAGCGGCGATTTCTGTGCGATTCAGGTGCGATATTTGCTGAAAATCGCCGCCACGTTGCATCAGGTTTCGAACATGTTCGAAACATGTGCGACATCGCATGACAAATCGCACCCAGTTCGCACTAAAATCGCCGCTAGTTTACACACGCGATTTGAGGGTACAAGCGACAAAAATTGCATCGAAAAGTGCCTTAAAAATTACACCAAAAATCGCCTGTGTAAACGTGCTTCTACCAAGAGTTTTCACACAATAGCATTAGCAATAGCCTCGATGTTGCACAATTAAAAATATGTATTTCTTCCCGTAATGTTAGTTCTTAACGTTTCTTAACACATGAGAAAATACGTTATATGTCACATCGGTTAGGAAAACAGCTCAAAACAGAGAATTCGATCCCAAAAAGATTTGCAGCTGATTCGTAGTGAAAAACATTGTGGCCAGGAAACTGTATCGAGGGTCGTGAAGGGGTAAAATGGGAGCTGGGATTTGCCTTTTTTAGAGGCTGAGAAATGGGATTTTGTGCACTGGGACTGGGATTCATGAAACAGAAACAATAGAAAAATGGGAATGGGATTTCAATTTGAGCAACACAGGCTGGGATTGTGGGATTTGAGCTGGGATTTGAAAAAAACAATTTGCTGGGAAATGGGATTAGGACCCCCCCTTCACGACCCTCTGTATCTGCTGGCATTGGTTTTACGGAAGCCATGCGAAAACCGCTCATATAAAAATGGTAAACCCCGTCTAACCTGAAACCAGTCGATGGTACAGCAGTTGATAAGTGAAGGAAACATTCTGAGTCTGTTTCTAAAGGCGTCTCCTATAGGACTCATACTCAATACCACGTGCAAGTTACGGCGAACACGTTCAATAAAGAAGTTATACATGGCTAATGGACTGGAATCCACCTTCAGGTTCCTTTCTTGAACAATGTTTTGCATCTGGATAAAGAATACAATAAAAAGTACATTAATCGTACATCCCGTCTACAAAGATGCGTGTTCAAATGTTTGCGTTTTCATTAAAAACAAAACAAAATTTCTCATCCAGCACGATCGTTTTGGTGACACGCATGCTGTAGGCGAATCTTTGTTGACCTCGTTGTTTGCATTGTAGTCTCATATTTACGTAGAGAAGGCACTGTGCTGAATATGAAATGGTTTCAAAAATTGAAAGAGCTTGTTAAACTTAGTAATCTACGCATTTTTGAGCCCTTTGCAGGTGCACGTAATGTTTACGGCGGAAATATCAGCTATAAAAAACTGTAAAATTGCTGAGTGGTAAAAGCGCTCAGTAATGAGCCATGCATTTTTTTTTTAAATTTCTGGTTTTGAAAACAGCTTTGTACAAAGAGTATCTAGTATATAGTGTTGATTAGTATATACTAAAACAGTGGATAACGCTGTTGGCGCGCTCTGATATTCACCTCCAAGCAACTTGCGCGCGAAAATTGTTATCGATGTGTTCAAAATCATCATTTTCGTGCAATACAGTGAAAAACCACGTATAAGAACCTAAAATTTAAGAACCTGGGGCTGTGGGTTCTGCTGATATAGCGTGAATTGTGCAGCACACCAGCAAATGCAATTTGACAAACGATTTGAGTGCATTTTCTGGTGAGCAGATGTACTGGCGAGAGCGCTGGGTTTAAACTATCCATCAAACCCAGTCGAGCGTAACGATGGGGAAAATACCGTCGCTCGTCAGCTGGCGTCTCGGCTAGCTTCAACACTTTCTTGATAGGCTCGACAGGCTAAAATTAAATTCTAGTGGCAAAAAAATTCTGAAATCTTGATCGCTTACTCTTTAGCCGTAATTCAGTCTTTCATTGAAGTGAATCGATGGAATATTATTCGAGTTATGAATTCTTAAAGGTAAGCATGAAGAATTTTGTTTCCTCTCAGTCACAAGTAAACAAACTGAAATCATACGAGTCGTCGTGCGATTTCGCTTCGCTTTAGACTACTAAAACATTTTGTAGTGGCAGATAAAACTCTAGCTGAAATTCAGTCTTTAATTAAAGGGAACAGATGGAATATTATTCGAGTTTTGAGCATACGAAGAATAGCAAGTGAACTATTACAACTACTTCCGATTTCGTCAGTTCTTCGCTTTGATTGGTTGCGATTGACAATTCTATTGTTACACCGGAAATATTTCCTTACATTGCCAAAAATACCTCGCCCGATGACCATAGTGTTCGTAACTCTTTTATACTGTAAAATTAGTTGGCGCTGTATGAATACACTTGCCTGCTCTGTGATTTCAGCTTTTTCATCGGACTCGTAAATATTTGGTACATCACCCGTGTTCAGGATCATGTTGATGTCTTCCAGGAAAGCTTCATCCTAGCAAACAAGGACAAAAAGAAATAAAACACTTTGACTTATCTGTAGTAAACCAATATTAAATGTAATGCGTCTTGTCCGCGTGAAAACATACTGTCATTAATAGATATTCGTCTTCAGTTTGAAATGTTTGAAAACACAATGTTGTATTTGTTCCCGAACATTCGTTCAATCCTTCTTTTTGATATATCGTATAATATATTCTCAATATAAGCTTTAGCTCTTTTATGGTTAAAATGTTTTTTTTTTTTGTTATTTGTTGAAGTTTGTCAACTAAAAATTTTCAGATTAAAATAATAATTCAGTCGAATCTCTCCCCGAAGATACAAAACTTTAAATAAACGTAGCCTGCGTAACGGGCGCATGAAAATAATGTGGGCGCAAGAAAGAACGGGGCGCGCGAGGGAGACACACGAGGAGGAAAGGAGCCCTGTCCGAGAGGCCCATGAAAATCGTTTTTCCGCTTTCTGAGAGAGCGGAACGTTCCTATTGGTTGAGAGCCTCCCGAGGGAATAAGTGGTCGCGTTGGGCGAGAAAACTGTCACTCAAAGGAAACACGAGATTGTTTGTAAACCAACAATACGAATCTTGTTCGGAAGAATTGTTAGCAGCACTCAAAAATAAGGGACTTAACTTCACTATAAAAGGAGAACAAGAAAGTGCATTGCGCCATCTGAATTCGAGAACATGAAATATTTTTCAGTAGGAAAATACGAGGTTTCTGAAAATAGTGACGCGACACAAGAACAAGTTCTACAGTCGTGAAATGTAAGGCAAACCACATGAAAGAAGAAAGAACCTAATCACACATCGTTTCGCGGCGAAACGCCGTGTGCACGATTAGACTTTGACACGGCTAAAACAAAACAAAAAATCAATACTATCACTGCCAAAGGAAACCCTCAGTCATTTAACGTGTTTGTCTTTTGAGTACGCGGATAAAATACTTAAATCGTGTTTTCATGATTATGACCAGGAGCTTGCTTTAATCTTGCTTGATTATCTTGAAATAGGAAGAAAAAATTGCCAAAAGTGACGAACGCAAAGAAATATTAATTGAAGAGACAAAAAAAGCGGCTAAAAAGAAGTCAAAATCGCACAAGAATGGCAATTTTGATTTTTTGACCGCCTGTCACGAAATCAAATTTGATGAACCGTAATCCACTTCCATTCTTGCAATCCTGCACTTTATCTGCAAACTACCGCTTCTGTTTTGCGCTTTAGAATCTTTTTAACCAGCTAAGTTGTAAATTTGGTTGCATTTGGCGATATAACATGGAAATAAGGTAGACGAAATTGGTTTTCACTAGAGACATTAGTATAGGCATAAGCATAAGAATTTGCGCAGTAGCCACGTACCTCTTCAGAACCTCTGATTTCATTGGACCTGGTTATCACACACATGTATTGTTTTCAGGGTTAAGGTCCATTGTTTGTTCTTTTGTTTTCTCAGCCAATCTTATGAGGCGTTTCGAGAGGTGCGTAGCGTCTCAATTTGCGCCAAATGAAAATGATTGATCCTTATGTTTACGCTTGCGCTTGCGCATATGCTTATGTCTGACCCGTTCCGCTTATGCTTATGCCTATTGTGTCGCTAGTGGAAACCGCACTTTAAGTGTTGAAAGCTCTCGAGCAGTGCACTTTGTCATATGAAATTTGGACCTTTAATCACTGCTAAAAATGGACAGTCTTGGCTATAAAAAAGGATAAACGCTTACTTTAATCTGGTGATCACCAAACAGGAACACTGTGGGCGCTCCATCAAACCCCGCCTTTCTCAGCATCTTCTTTACATCTTCTCTCCAGTCCGTGAACGTGTAAGTCTTCGTGATTTCAATTTGGAAGAGCTCATAATCTGACATGAATGCAGCCAGCTTCGTAGCGCTAGCTCGACCAGAGCCACCGATACCTAGCATAACAAAATGTTAGATGGTTAAAATGCCATGTCGAATAATAAAATGCAGTATTGCCGTCTCTAGTTTATAGTATTTAAAAATGTCACGCTAACCATAAAAGGTACCGTTGATGCAATAAGCCAATCGCAACTCGAAGAATGAACACGCAGCTGATACCAAGCACAGAAAATATGCGTACATCAAGCTGCCTTTGGTTTTGGTTTTGCATAAGTGCTTACCTACTAACAAAGCATGTCCGTTGGGCTGGCGGAGAACCCTACAGATTCTCGACACGTGTTCAATGGCGAATCTAAACAACACCAGATCCATAGGAGCTTTGCTGGCGATATTGTAATCCTCGAGAAATCCATCCATTATCTAGACAAAAGATGTCAACAATTATTTTACAAAGCTTGTTGTTCATAAGCGCATAAGTGTCTTTCGTACGGCGGACTTACCATTCAGTTAGAGAATACTGAAGCAAGAACAGAACTATAATAAAGCTCAAACTTCTTCATTTAAAAGGTCACACTATAAGATTTTATTCACTTGGAGAACTATTGCTACTGTTGTTTCTACAAGATGGATGGGCCAGTAATAAACGGAACTTGAAGAAAATCTCCTGCGAAGCGTGGGAAAAATGGCATAACATAAGGGCCCGTTTACATGAGAGTTTTCGTCCCGGGATGTGTTCATCTCGGTATCTGGTCATTTCCTTTTTGCTGTTTACATATGATTTCGTCCCGGGACGGGTTCATCCCGGGATGATTCCATCTCTATCCTAAGCACCCGGATGAAATGTCATCCGGGGATGAAACGCGACAAAGAAAAATCCATGTCAAAAGTCTTCTCGGGATGGAATCGATTTGAGTTCAATTTTACCAGTTGACGATAGTCAACACTTCTTTAGAACTTCTGTAGAACTTGTTTCTTACATTATTTATTGGGAAAAAAATTGTTTTGTGTCGTTTACGCTCGGCTGAGATCAACTGCTGAGATCTCGGGCGAGATGACTTTCGTCCCGGGATCCTGGTGATTTAAAAGTCCAGTACAAGGTGAAAATTGTCTGTTCACCTCCTACCTGAGTTTAAAGCTGTAAATACTAAATATTCTTAAGCGGCTGTTTGCATTTGTTTTGCGACAGTTCAGAGAATACGGCGTTTATTCAAGGCAGGAACCTTAAATTGACGAGTAATGTAATATAACAAGAGAAAATAATTGGACAATTATAATTCAATTATAATCTCTTGTATATAATAAATAACATGACCAGCTCCACATTTGTCACTTGTCATCACACATGGCGCTCTCGACATTTACTGAACCTGGCAGACGTTTATTCACGACAGGAACCTCAAATTGATGAGTAATCATGACTAATGTTATGCGATAAATAACATGACCGAGTGCCACATTTGCCATTGATCACCACACATGACTCTCTGGACATTAAACTGATCCAAACAGTCGGCAGGAGCAGTGTCGCTTATGAACCTAGTAAAAAATGACGTAGCTCGCAACGAGTCTCCCTAAAAGCTCACTGGCCAAGTTTTTTCATCTTTTATCTTGAACGCATTAAACTGTACAAAATTCAGGCTACTTCGGGAATGGCGGATAATTTAAGTCATAAAGTTTGGAGATATTTTTTCTAAACCCTTTCAACTGAAATTTTTTTAAACGTGTTTAAGAGTTGGTGAACGGCGCCTCACTTGGTTCGAGCATACGGGTTACAGGTTCGATTCCCGTCCAGGGGTCAATTCAATAAAACTTTTACAAGTGTAATTTACAAGTGTAGCCATTGTTTCAGGGTCAAGCCCAAATCATACCGTCCAGAAGGACGTCGGATTCCTTATTTAGACTTACATAACGGAGTAACTGGTTAGCTTTCAGTTGAGGCTGGGGGTAGCAGTTTATCCCGGCATAGTAAATCGAACCCAATCGAACTAAATTTCAATCGAATTCATTCGAACTCAATTCATGGATTTAGTTCGATTGAGTTCGGCAATCGAACGAAATCGAACTCACCGAAAAGAAAAAAAATCAATCGAACCCAATCGAACGTTCGTTCGTTCGTGTGTTCCGGTTAGTAATTTGCTTGTATTTTTGCATAAAAGTAACCCTTCGAGTTGTCTTGCCGCAATTGTAAGTTAGCTAAAAAAGGAAAGGGTACAACATTTCGGAATACGCCAGCGGGAATGATAGCTCTGCTCTGTTCTGTTCTGCTCTGTTCTCTTAACTGCCGTGGACAGTTTATAAATGGGGTTTCTGTTATTGAATAAATTGTAAAAAAGCACAAGAAAAACCTGCTTTGATGGGCTTGCTTTGAGCTTGCTTTGTATAGGTTTACCAGAGCCAATCGAACGCAATCCATTTAATTGTGTTCGATTGAGTTGGGTTTCCGAACTCAGTCGAACACAATCAGATGGATTGAGTTCGATTGAGTTCGATTTGTTCGATTGAATTCGATTTGTTCGGAAATCGAACTCACTGAAAGTCCGGTGTTCGATTTCGTTCGATTGCCGAACTCAATCGAACTCAATCCACGGATTGAGTTCGATTTACTATGCCGGGAGTTTATATAGTTAAATTTAGGACTAAGCAAGCCGAGAAGCCAGGTGGTACAGTGATACGGTAGGTCATGTAAGCCTATGCCTAGCTGAGGTCACCGGTTCAATCCTGAGTGGGGATTTTAGATTTTCTTTTTTACACTAAAATATTTATTGAATAAGTGTCGACATTACGTTATATAAGTCTCAATAAGGTGTCCGACGTCCTTCTGGACGGTATGATTTAGGCACAACCTTGTTTTAGAGGTTGAAAACAATGGCTACACTTATAAATTACACTTGTAAAAGTTTTATGGATATGACCCCAGGACTCTGAGTTTTTCTTCGTCCCATTTTTAGGCCACTCGATGAGGCTTAGAAGACACAAACAAACGAAATGAATAAACATGTTTTTTCATTCCTTTTGTTTGTGTCCTCTAAGCCTCATTATCAAGGTGAATTTTAATATATCGAAAATGGCCTATTGTTGAATAATTTACTTGCTTGGGAACTTGAGAAGAAACAAGACGATGAACTGGAGCTGTTTGAGCGGTTAAAATGAATTCATTTGACCAACAGTTACCGGGTAACTCCAGGAAAACCTTCAGCCAGGACAAACCTTGTAGACGGTTTAGAAGATATAATTCAAGATTGCCGTGTCTTGAGTTTTACAGGGTTCAAAATGATTTTAAATTACGTTAAGACATCATTTGAAGTGGGACATTTTCTGCGCTACTTTCTTCGATGTGGTAAGTACTTTATTCCCTTCGCTCTTCTTATGCCGCGCGTCAATCACCATTTTGCTTTATTCTTCTTTTTTGCGAGACTGCCCGTTTAAGTTACTTGTAGTTAAACGTAAAAATTGCCAAAGTGTGCACAATAACTATCAAGCAAATAAATTTTCCTTTTTATCCAAAAACATCGAGTCGCAATTCTAACAGCATTTGTATATAGTAATAGATTTAATACATCTCATGACAAATCATTTTTGTCAACATTAAGGCTCGTTTTCACAAGCGACATAAACATAAACATAAACATAAACACAAACACAAACATTAGCATAAGCATCAGAATTTGCGTCAAATGAAAACGAACATTGACACAAGCATTATAGATTGATCCTTATGCTTATACTTGCGCTTATGCTCGCGCTCGTTTTAACTGGACGTAAACCCTGGTTTGCGTATGATCCTCCGACCGGGACGATCGCTGGTTTCCATATAATCGCTTCAGTCGTCTGAAAGAGTGTGAGCGCGTGGCTGTCAGCAAAATTTCTGGTCCGACAACAGACTTTTGGTGCAAGAACTTCCTCTTTTTCAGGTACCGGCTGTATGCGGTGCGAATGTTCTTGTATATCTATTCCGCTTCGGCCGTGTCAATGTCTTATTTTTCTCCTATCTTGCGCCAACAATTCAACATTGTGTACTTGTTTTTGTACTCTCTACAAAATTTGTTTTAAAGACCCTCATATTTTTTAACCTCCTCCATAAATACTGAAGAGTTCAGCTCATTTTGGAATAACAGAGAATAAAAGACACTGGCATACGATAACTCATCTAATATTATCTAATCTTTTATTTTTTGTTTGTTATTCCGCCTGAAAAACTCCGCTTCAATACGGCGTTTATTTCGTAAAATTTATTTATTTATTTATTTACTCGCTTAATTCAATTTTACTTCATTGACCGAAGAAGAGACTGTTCTTTACTAAAAGCGCTACATACAACGGCTAATTCCGACAAGCAATTTAAAGTACAGGTGGAACCAGAAATATTCCTGGTGGGATGGAGCAAACAACCTGCTCCAGAAACTCCTCAACTATTGTTATCTATTTAATTCAATTCAGCGATTGATCAAGCAGCAAAGATCAAATGGTCACCTCATATTAACCAGATGGTTTATATTTCTTTCCATGTGTGTATTTTCAGTGTTTGGATACCGACAATCACCGCATCCATTCCATGTTTTCAGCTGGAGAACCACCAAGATACTTTTCATATTACTTATCTCTGCCACTGTATTTTACGCCTTTTCGCGCCAGCAAGTGGAATTAACTGACTCGCTAGCCAGACGTTGGAGAAATATTTATCATTTAGATCGTTGCGTTGATATTACGCGAGAAATGCGAAATGGAAAATGGCAGCCACGCCGCGATCTTCTAGCCGAAGATGAAATTCACAGAAGAGAGCAAGATATTAGAATCAGGAAGCTTCGGGGTCTACCAATGAAATTACACAGAGACGATATGCGATGTGGAAACATGTTCGCTATAGATGCCTCTGGTTTCGGTTTACCAATTGCTGCTTTGTGTGATGCTCGCAGTGTCGCTCCGTGTTGTAATCACGTGTTTGGTCGATGCGGGTCAGGACAGGAGAACTGTCTATGCAAAAAGTGTACGGATTTTAGAAACATAGTGGACGCGGAGTTGAACGAATTTGTTGCTTCTTCTGGATGCGAGTTTAAAAATTTCACCAGCAAACAAGCTTGTCAGCTGCTGTCTGAACGCGTATCAAGTCTTTCCTTGATCGGTGATTCGTTAGTAAGGCATTTTCATAATGCTCTGATGATTATATTTACAGACGATAAACAAACTGGTTGCCTGATTAAAGACATCAACGAAAAATACAGGGGACTGTGTTCGGGCGACATGCAATTTGTAGATGGAGGTAAAGTCCCTTGTCATGGGAAAACTGCGCAAAAACTCTACCAGCTGCCGAAAGGGAAATTTTGTCACGGAGAACATAGCTTTCAATACTCTTTTCACGAATTCTACAGCCTGGTGCATGCTAATTTAGCACTAAACCAGGTGCGGACAAATCTTCACAAGAAAAACTCAGTCGTTGCGATAGGAGTAGGACTTCACACGGGGCTAGACGCCGACATGGTCTTAAATGATTACCTCAAACCAATTCTACAACTGAAAGAACAGGCGCGAAGCTATTGGCCACTGATTGAAAGGCTCACTACGCATGCGCATGGTAGCCTTAAACCTGTTTCGTACCAAGAGTCCCAAGGGAATAGGAAAATATCGCGGTTTAACAGAAACATGAGGACGTTTCTTGATCATAAAGGAGTTGCCGTATTTGATACTTTTAATTTAACTCTTGGAGTTCACAGTTACGACGGAACCCATTACGGATTTGGAGTTAACATGATGAAGGCCCAGTTGTTTATCAATTTTCTAGATGAGACTTTTCCACTGTAGTGATTAATTTTCAATTTGATCTCTATTTTTTTACAATAAAAACCAGGAACCTGACCCGGGGCGTTCTTTCTCACAGCAGTCAAAGGCAAAAAAACCGACATCATTTCCGGTTTTTGTGGTCTTAAAAATTGTTTATGTAATTTCTGAGCAGAAATTTGCAAGATTTCTTGAAATAAAATATTTAAAAGAAATCCTCTTAAGGCGCCTTCATATGACAAACTAAAGTTGGTAATCTCGTGTTTTCATACGACACACTTCCACGCACCTTAATGTGCCCATAACCTAATTTTTTTATTTTTTTATCTGAAACTAGACATTCCGTGAAAAGATTTTGCGATTAAATTAAAACGCGATTTTTTTAGATTTTTTTTTAAAACGCTGAAATTTGCCGCCATTTTGGCACACCATTCGCATTAGTCTCCTCTCGGTCCCTCTTGGTTAACAAAGGATCCGTGACGTAGATTAAGGAACACGTGACTTCAAACAAAGGAACAATTAACTTCAAACAAAGGAATTGTGACGTAGATTAAGGAACATGTGAGCCCGTTGGCCTTCTTAACAGCGGGACGGGTATACCGCAAAAAAATAGGATTTTGAAGATTTGAAATATTCATAAAAAATTCACGTTTTGTGCAAAGCGCGAAATTGTTTCGCAGAGGTTCCTTGTTTGATGTTTACATTCAGATGAGAAAATAAAAAATTAAACGTTATGGGCACTTTAATGTCGTTCTCAGGGGTCTTTCTTCTCGAGGGAGGAAGAGAAAGGACCCTGTGAAACGAGGTTACACACGCTGAAGTTACAGCAAACGTTCACACGCCAGATGCGAGTTTGCCAACTCAAAAAGGTTGGCGAAAAAGTTAGCTAGAAGAGAAACAAGTTCTATTTGTCGCCAACAGTTTGCCAACTGTTGATGTGACGTTCACACACGCCAACTTGGGTTTAACAACACAAGTTTGCCAACTGTTGATGTCGCGTTCACACACGCAAACTTGAGTTTACCAACACAAGTTTGCCAACTGTTGATGTGACGTTCACACACGGCAACTTGAGTTTACCAACACAAGTTTGCCAACTGTTGATGTCGCGTTCACACACGCCAACTTGAGTTTACCAACACAGTTTGCCAGCTGTTGATGTGACGTTCACAAACGCAAACTTGAGTTTACCAACACAGTTTGCCAACTGTTGATGTGACGTTCACACACGAAAACTTGAGTTTACCAACACAGTTTGCCAACTGTTGATGTGACGTTCACACACGCAAACTTGAGTTTACCAACACAAGTTTGCCAACTGTTGATGTCGCGTTCACACACGCAAACTAGGGTTTACCAACACAGTTTGCCAACTGTTGATGTGACGTTCACACACGCAAACTTGAGTTTACCAACACAGTTTGCCAACTGTTGATGTGACGTTCACACACGCAAACTTGAGTTTACCAACACAAGTTTGCCAACTGTTGATGTCGCGTTCACACATGGAAACTTGGGTTTACCAACACAGTTTGCCAACTATTGATGTGACGTTCACACACGGCAACTTGAGTTTACCAACACAAGTTTGCCAACTGTTGATGTCGCGTTCACACACGCAAACTTGAGTTTACCAACACAAGTTTGCCAACTGTTGATGTCGCGTTCACACACGCAAACTTGGGTTTACCAACACAGTTTGCCAACTGTTGATGTCGCGTTCACACACGCAAACTTGAGTTTACCAACACAAGTTTGCCAACTGTTGATGCCACGTTCACACACGCAAACTTGGGTTTACCAACACAGTTTGCCAACTGTTGATGTGACGTTCACACACGCCAACTTGAGTTTCCCAACACAAGTTTGCCAACTGTTGATGCCACGTTCACACACGCAAACTTGGGTTTACCAACACAGTTTGCCAACTGTTGATGTGACGTTCACACACGCCAACTTGAGTTTACCAACACAAGTTTGCCAACTGTTGATGCCACGTTCACACGCGCCAACTTGGGTTTACCAACACAGTTTGCCAACTATTATGTGACGTTCACACACGCAAACTTGAGTTTACCAACACAAGTTTGCCAACTGTTGATGCCACGTTCACACGCGCCAACTTGGGTTTACCAACACAGTTTGCCAACTATTATGTGACGTTCACACACGCAAACTTGAGTTTACCAACACAAGTTTGCCAACTGTTGATGTCGCGTTCACACACGCAAACTTGAGTTTACCAACACAGTTTGCCAACTGTTGATGTCACGTTCACAAACGCAAACTTGAGTTCACCAACACAAGTTTGCAAACTTTAGGTTGCTGTGCGAAGGCGCCTTTACACATTCCGGGCGTTTGAACCGCAGAAGTTCATATACAGGATAACAAGAGAAAACCCCTTACCACACTAAGGCTCTCCGTGTCTTGTATCTCATCGTAGAGACGAGGGTTCGCCTTGCGGTCCATATAGTCACCGAAAAATAAGCTGAGGATAAAAATACAAACAGTATTACAACGTTGACAATGTTGTAACATGCAAATGGTTCTAACTTATCATTCCGTGGATAAAATCCTAAAGTATGACCATTCATATGAAGCTACTGAGTAGTACTGTGGTACCGGTGGTACCAGTGATTGTGTTGTGCAAGGTGGTTCTACCTTTTGAGTTTGCGGAAGAAATCCTAAAGTATGATCGTACAGGTGGCCTAGTGGTTAGGGCGCTGGACTTGCAATCCGCAGGTCCTGAGTTGAAGTACTCCTCTCTGATCACCAGATGGATTTGTAACACGGTACCCCAGAGTTCAAATCCTAGGCCACGTTATGTAATTAGCCAACAGGTCAGCCTCCCATTAGTCGGCATTTTAGAAACGTTTATGTTCACCGAGTAGCCTAAAATGCACACTTTGGGCCTCAAAATTTCAAAAACGTTCTGCCAATACCCTCCTCCCCCCCCCCCCCCCCAGTGGTAGAGTCGTCCCCCCTCCCAATCCTACCCCGAATTGGGACTGCGTGCCAATAAATGGTCCCTGTTATTCACAATTTTGTTCCTGTTATTGCAAACCTTAACAAAAAACCCTGCTTAAACAAAGTGATACATTTTTGTATTTATACAATGAAAGCTATTTTAAAAGCAGTACTTTCTAATGGGTGGAGGCGGTGTTGTTGTGGTTAGCGTGTTGGACTTCTGATCTGAAGGTCGCTGGTTGAGGCCTGGTCTCGACCGTCGTGTTGTTTTCTTAAGGCTGGTTTTCACTAACAACATAAGCATAAGCACAAGCGAAAGCATAACAGCGCTAATGTCAGTGAAAACGTGCCTGACATAAGTATAAGCATAAGCACAAGCGAAAGCACAACAGGGCTTATGTCCAGTGAAAACGGGCCCGACATAAGTATAAGCATAAGCACAAGCGAAAGCACAACAGGGCTTATGTCAGTGAAAACGGGCCTGACATAAGTATAAGCATAAGCACAAGCGAAAGCATAACAGCGCTTATGTCAGTGAAAACGAGCCTGACAGAAACATAAGCATTAAGCACAAGCGAAAGCATAACAGCGCTAATGTCAGTGAAAACGGGCCTGACATAAACATAAGCATTAAGCACAAGCGAAAGCATAACAGCGCTTATGTCCAGTGAAAACGGGCCCGACATAAGCATAAGCGAAAGCATAACAGCGCTTATGTCCAGTGAAAACGGGCCCGACATAAGCACAAGCGAAAGCATAACAGCGCTTATGTCCAGTGAAAACGGACCCGACATAAGCAGAAGCGAAAGCATAACAGCGCTTATGTCCAGTGAAAACGGACCCGACATAAGCATAAGCGAAAGCATAACAGCGCTAATGTCCAGTGAAAACGGGCCCGACATAAGCAGAAGCGAAAGCATAACAGCGCTAATGTCCAGTGAAAACGGGCCCGACATAAGCAGAAGCGAAAGCATAACAGCGCTTATGTCCAGTGAAAACGGGCCCGACATAAGCATAAGCGAAAGCATAACAGCGCTTATGTCCAGTGAAAACGGACCCGACATAAGCATAAGCGAAAGCATAACAGCGCTAATGTCCAGTGAAAACGGGCCCGACATAAGCACAAGCGAAAGCATAACAGCGCTTATGTCCAGTGAAAACGGACCCGACATAAGCAGAAGCGAAAGCATAACAGCGCTTATGTCCAGTGAAAACGGACCCGACATAAGCATAAGCGAAAGCATAACAGCGCTAATGTCCAGTGAAAACGGGCCCGACATAAGCACAAGCGAAAGCATAACAGCGCTTATGTCCAGTGAAAACGGACCCGACATAAGCAGAAGCGAAAGCATAACAGCGCTTATGTCCAGTGAAAACGGACCCGACATAAGCATAAGCGAGAGCATAACAGCGCTAATGTCCAGTGAAAACGGGCCCGACATAAGCAGAAGCGAAAGCATAACAGCGCTTATGTCCAGTGAAAACGGACCCGACATAAGCATAAGCGGCAGCATAACAGCGCTAATGTCCAGTGAAAACGGGCCCGACATAAGCATAAGCGGCAGCATAACAGCGCTTATGTCCAGTGAAAACGGGCCCGACATAAGCATAAGCGGCAGCATAACAGCGCTAATGTCCAGTGAAAACGGGCCCGACATAAGCATAAGCGAAAGCATAACAGCGCTTATGTCCAGTGAAAACGGGCCCGACATAAGCACAAGCGAAAGCATAACAGCGCTTATGTCCAGTGAAAACGGGCCCGACATAAGCATAAGCGAAAGCATAACAGCGCTTATGTCCAGTGAAAACGGGCCCGACATAAGCAGAAGCGAAAGCATAACAGCGCTTATGTCCAGTGAAAACGGGCCCGACATAAGCATAAGCGAAAGCATAACAGCACTTATGTCCAGTGAAAACGGGTCTGACATAAGCAGAAGCGAAAGCATAACAGCGCTAATGTCCAGTGAAAACGGGCCCGACATAAGCATAAGCGTTAGGAACAAAGGCGACAGAGCTTACCTCCTTAAACTATCATCAGTAACCACGCCTCCTCTACCGGCCAGATGTTCAAACACATTGTTCATCTTTTCCTTGAACTCGGACGCCATCACATTCTGTAATTAATATAACCAACACTCATCATTTGTCTCATACATTTTCAAGTATTACTGAATCCTCCTACCCCAAATTTTCGAAACAGTATCGATTATGCACCGAAGTGAGTAAATAGTGGTTGGCATTTTCCGAACCGCGAAGAGGCAAGGTAAATATATATCATTCTTCACTGAGCCAGCCAAAAACAGTAGCTTTATTTCTGACCGTGGGGAAAAACGCGCGCGAAAGCTAGAAAACGTTATAAATTTCCGCCTGTTTTAGGGCCCTCGCCCGTGGTTAATAAGAAAACAATGGCCTTATTTTGGGTTTTACAGAACAATCCTGACATTTTACATTGCAACACGCAACACACTTGGCTCCAGTACGTACCTTTACAATCTCAAAGAAGCACTGACGATCATCACAGTCGACCAGTCTATCATAGAACACACGGTACACCTCATGCACCCACAGCCTGATTAATTTGCTTGGATGAGTGGCGTTCACTCCAGGAAACAAAAGAATCCCCTAAACACAAATAAAGCCATAGGTATTTAAACATAGGCTCCTTTTGGGTAGATCTGTACATTGTTGTTCTGCGGAAGTGTTGGGCTGCGTTTTTGTGGAGCTTCGGATTCATTGGGCTCTCTCTATAGCCGTAGGATCATGAATTTATGCTTTTTCCCGTTCTTTACGCTTCTTCTTCCATGCATTATATATCACTCCATTTTCTTGGTCTTATTGTCTGTCTAAACTCAGTTTCCGCATCTCCATCATTCACTGGTGCTGTGGTTCTGTTTCCCAACAGTATGCAGTCCATTGGGTTTTGGTTATGTGTGACTTGGGCTGTGGTCTTGGGGTCCTATATTTATGCATTCTGTCCCAAACATGCTTTGGGGAGCATGAACTGCACGCTGCTAAAAAATTTTTTGAAAAACCGTTTCTTCTTTTCAAATTTTGGCGTCTACCCGTTGAAGGCCAACTCTACTAGGTTACATGGTGGGTAACAACGATATTGTTAACCCACGCGGCTGTCACGCGCGGCCTTAATTATCGTATTGTTTGTTTTTCTTCAAATGTTTTCAATTTCACGTTCCTGTTAACAACTTCCCGTGACACCGTCGATAGCATAGCGTCTACGCGCACATATCCAGTACACATAAAAAGTGTAAAATCTTGAAAAATAAAGTTGCAGTGAAAATTTCCACTATAAGGTAAAAACATAATAATACGAACCTGCACAACCCTGGCAAAATCCCTGAGATTAAATACATAGTGTGACTTAGAAGGTGTGGGCAGAAAGCTAGTGATAGCCTGGGTGTACACCTCAGTAATAGCGCTGATGATGATCTAAAAACACAAGGTGAATTAATTATAACATTGCCAACTCTGTAAAACCCCAAGTCCTATCAAATCTCCTCGCTTGTAAAGTGCTTTAGATTGTCCTATGTTACAATTCTGTGTAACAGTATACTAAAGTACACGAAATTTAACAAATTCCGCAGCTTTTCGGCGAAAACATTCGCTGCAAAATGAACGTAAATTCGACCAATTTTCGCCGAAAATTTCGGAAGTCTATTGTGTATTGTTTACTTCGAAATTCAATGAAATTTTGGCAAACTTTCGCTAGAACAAAGAACTAAATCTCTCGAAATAAGTTTGTTTTACTTTTGCGCGGTACTGTAGTTATGCAGAATGCTATAATCCTCAGAAAATGCTACTCATATTTATATGGTTAAGGGTTCGTACTTAAAAGGCAAAGAAATCGCCAAAAATAGCCTGACTCTTAAAACTTCAATCCTCATGTTCCCCGAATTTCGTCAAAATTTATAGTGAGATTATCAACATGTGCACCTTTGAGAACCTCCGTATCTGCATTTCAAAACCGTGGTTGTTAAAATGCCAGTCCATGATGACAGAGAAGATATTCCTCATCGTCTCCGTGCTGAATGAGTCAATAGAGATGATGTTAAAGTGTCTAAGGAAACGCGGAGTGATCTCGTTTCTTCCTCCTCCAGGTGGACCCATGGCTGACACTAGCAGCTGGTCAACAAGTTTCAGCATTGATGTGTCTTTTCTGGCAAAAATAGACAACAACGAGCACAAAATAATCATTACAATGCCTTAATAGAGGTGTCCCTTTAATAGAGGTGATAATTCAAAGATTCTATGAGCGTTTTGCCGGCCGGGACCAGGAGAAGTGTCCCCTTAATAGATGTGACCCTTTAATAGAGGTTATAATTATAAAGATGGTATGAGCGTTTTGCCGTAAAGAGTGAAGAAATGAAACTCTTAAAGTGTTAGCTACATTCTTTGGTTTGTTTGTTTGTTTGTTTGTTTTCTTCCTTGTTTTTAGTCTGAATATTTGAAAGGATGCAGTGGCATCATTTATCACAACAACATTTTTTCTGTCTTTGTAGTATCATTACTTTACAAACCGGTATCTTAATGTCTCAGACCAGCATCTTTACCAGTCAAACAAGTATCTGAACCCGTCAAGCCAGTAACATTTCCTGACAAATCAGAACAGTATCTTAACCTGCCTGTCACACTAGTATGTTTACCTGTAAAACCAGTATTGTTACGTGTCAAACCTGAGTATCGTTGATTGACAAACCAGTATCTTTATTTGTAAAACTAGCATGTTTACCTGTCAAACCAGTATCCATGATCAATCCACTGCCGTAAGACCTCGATAGGAGGCTGAGCACCATACTTCTCCTTAGCTGGCATGTTGAGATCATCTACAAACACCACCACTTTCTTACCGATAGTAGGTCCATACACACCACGCTTCCGTCTGCAAAGCAAGCGGTGACAAGCAACAATGCAGGTACCGTGCAGGTATCTTGTGAAAATAATTTACTAAAGCATAGATTCAAGCACTTTTCCACCTCCGCCACACAAAAGGAGAGGCTTTATAACCTACCAGCAATACCTCAGAATTTTAGACACTTTTTCACACGGCAAACTAATTCTTTTGTTGGCAAATATTAGTTGTCGTGTGTGAAGGTCGCAAAAACAGTTTGCCAATAAGATAATTACTAGCAGTAATCGGAAATTATGGAGACGCGTTCGAAGGAACTTCCGGCGGAAATGAGCCCCTGACAAAAGCAATAGGGGCGGCCATTTGGAAGACCGGACACCAAAAAATCTCAAATTTTACTGCACGTAAGCCACAGGACAACCAACACGAAATTAGGATTGCGTTCTTCGAACGCGATAAAGACATAAACAGCGCTATATTATATCCTACTGGGTAATACATGCATTTGCTGCCTGCTTGAGCCATAATTAGCTTGACTACAGTGTTCGCTGTTTTGGTTCGTTTTCGTGTAATATCTGAGATATTCAGTTCGCGAAGATATCTATTTTAAATAACATCATGCGATAATTTGATGCGTTTATTGCGTCTCTCTTTGTGCGGCATAACTTTGTAAAACGTTGTTAGAAAAGCGCGGGAATACTGGCCAAACAATAATGCCAGTTTATAATAAACCAAACCGGTAAAAAGTATTGCTATGACATTAGATTCTTCAATCATAAGGAATACCTTGCACTTGGCTCTGACAGGATTGCGAACTGCAGACAGGAAGGCAAGCGAGAAAAAACAAGGGGAAGTTTCTGATTTTCAGAGAATAGCAGGAGGTTGTGGTGGTGGTAGTAGTAGTGGTACTAGTAGTAGTATTTTTATTTACGTAAAAACTATGGAGCTTTACGGCTCGTTATCTACGATTAAAAATTAAAAATCCACAGCGTTAATAAAAATACAGGCGATAAGAATTATACAAAATAAAAATTGCTTTCATTGTTTCACTATTCCACTGCACCTAATATTTAGTCCTTACCTGTCCAATTTTGACAGCATCATATCCTGAGTTTGGTTTGATGTAGTCTGAGCGGAAAAGTTGATGAAATTAGCGATGTACCTGAAAAAGAAAAAGATAATTCAAAGTTGTCAAAAGACGGTCTGCAAAAGTAGATGCAACATCTGCACCGGCATCAGGGAAGTTAAATTTCATTTTTTTTTCTTTTCTCTGCAACGATTCCTTGAAATTGCATTCTTTCTACCATAACGACTTCCTTTGTTAAGATGATTGCTCAAAAGTTCTTCACTGCTACTCAAAAATCATATTAAACTTGGCCTCTTCTTCCAACATTCCAAGTAGTTTATTGCGCCAATTGACCATACACATCGATGACCTATTGTTGTTATTAGATGACTACAATTGTCCAGAGGTTCACCACTAGAAGACCTGGGAGCAACATCCAGACGCCAAATCATAGAAATTCGTGATCTATTTATCGGAATATTACAAATAAAGAATCCAGAAAGAGAAAAAAAAAATAAAGCAGTCGACAGTCTTGAGTCAGGTTCAACTTATTAAGTTCCCAAGTTGGTGACGTCGCAGCTCTTAGAAGGTCTCACACCATTGGCTTGCCACCCTTAGACCTAACAATAGGACAAACAACACAAAAATGGACCCTAACCCTAAAAACAATAGCAGCCTTGTTTTACAAGGCCAATGAAAATAGAAGCTTCTAAGAGCTGCGACCCTACCGAAGTTCATCCCCGTCACTATTATACTTGAGTTACCCCTGGGGTTCCATGGCTCCAGGGTTCTAAGCCAACCCCCCTTCCCACACTGAAGGTCACAACGTACTTGTCTGAAGGCATTCGCAGAATGTAGTTGTTGGTAATAGCAGATTTTCCCGTTCCTGTCGGACCAACTAACAGCAAGGGTTTTTCGTGGTTGAGGAATAACTCCAAGAAATAACGCTGACGAACCGTTTCTGTGGTGGGAATGATCATTTCATTCGGCTGTAATTAAAACAACAGGGAAATGTTAAACTGAGAACACAGTTTTAATGTACAGGAACAACGAGATTAAAAGTCACGCTAAAATCGCGCTGGCGGCCAGGATCAGAACACACGCATTGTACTAAGTGCAGCATTATAACATGCTGGAGAAATGATGATTGTCAAGTTTGAGGGATCAACCTGGAAGAAAAACGCTCAGGATAGGATACAAGGTCAATAGTCCATTTTACAGTTGTGTGCTTGGTGACCTTCCGTTTGAGTGGAAGCGAGGCTCGAGGTGACCTTGCTCTGATACAAACCTTCCTGCCTTTCATATGACGTTAATAATGCTTTTCCCATGCTAGGTAACTTTACATCTGAAAAGGTCCAAGGTCTGTATCAAAACAAGGTCAACTTCAGCCTCGCTTTCACCCAAAAGCCAGGACACTAAGAAGACAACTGTGAAATGGTGTACTTAAAGGGGTTTTTGCAGTGGATGGACAAAGACTAGTAAGAATCATAGAGAAATTGGTATACTTTTTTGCCAATTTAATTCGACACAACGGTAATTGCGGCGAGTATTAACTGGGCCGGAAGTAACGTCCTAGAGGAGCACATTGTGTTTACACCATACTACCTTCGCGTTTGGCGGAATCTCCTCAATAAACACGTTCTTTTCCCACGGATGCCAGGTGCCGAACGTTGACTTATCGAAGAAGAAGTCGTAGATGACACCCTTGCCAGGAAACTGATAATTCTTTGGGAGCTTTAGATCTCTGGGTCTGAAAAGTGTACATAAACTGATTAATTCTCCAAATCGAGGGAATCTATAAGCGATTAGAGCAATAAACGTGACTTTTGATATTCGTTAACAAGGCTCTTCTAAAAAAAACATTGTTTTAAGTATTCCATTGATGCAAATGTGACTATTGGCTATTCAAATGGTTACCATAAATTATTGACATAGTTCCTTAAGGGCACTTTGTTGGCAGAGCCTCTTTACCTACCCTGCTCTGGAAGAAAAGCGGGCTCTGTCGAATTCGAGTCGAGTCTTTCAAGCAACGCAGACCCAAAATTTCTCTAGTCAGTAGTACTAATGCTTACAGCGTAAGCATTAGTTTTCTTGAGCAACCTAAAATCAAACCCGAGCCCACTGTGTGGGAGCAAAATGATTTCCGGGCTACTCATTTTCGGCTGGTTTTGAATTGTAGTCAAGCAATGCCTTGCGCAAAAAGACTTGATATGACTTTTGCAGAGCTTTTCTTTCCTTATATCGAAATAAAACAAGGCTCTGCTCACAGGTTGCCTTTACGACACCTCGATTTTTTTTTTTTCGACTGAAATTTTTGCACAGTATCTAATCTATTTCTTAGTACCGTTTTTGTTTATTACTTTGTTACTTGCACAAACCTTTGGTGTTGCTTGTTAGTACCAGCAGCCAGAACTTTAAGAAAGTCACTGAACTTGAGCCTGGAATCAGTGTCTAGGTTCCCGCCGACGCTCCAACAGAGAGAGAACAGGAAAAGGGACTGGAGCCACTGCATGATCTCAGCCTCGGTCCTAATAGGCTTCTCATCCACGCCTGCTTCAAATTCCTCTTCATCCATCACTGTCTTTTTCTTCTCCTCCTGGGGTGGCTCTCTAAAGAGGAAAAATGGAACATTTATAGGGGCTTTCCACCGGGCTTTCCGAAACAAAAGGAGTGTAACAGTGGCTGCCGTAAAAGTGATATTACACGACCCAATTTTTAACTCACGCAAAATTCGTGAGTTATAAGCCGACATCGTGTAACAGCGCGCAGTCGATTATTTATGCAACATTTTGTTATACGTGCGGCGAAACGTCGATTCAAACACTCGCAACGTGTTGGCGATGTAAAAATTGCGATGAAAATCGTCCGCGCGCCCATGTTACAAGACATGAATTTGCGCTAAAAATTGTCGCGTGCAACATCGGCTTAATGAAACTTTGTAGGAATAAAAAGGTGCTCTTCGCTAAGCTGGGCATGTTTCAATCAACGGCAGCCATTTTGCTGAAAGACATACAATCTATTACCTCAATTCGTCCAACAGGATCGAGTACAAGGTTAACATTGAGTTGACCATGTGCATTGGTGAGGTTCGTACGAGTTCACGGCACTGTCTGCTAAGAAAGTCCACGCATGGGGGAATCAACCAATCAAACATCATCTGGTAAACAAAGAAATTATATGTTTTTATAAAATGAAGAGAAACTAAAGCAAAAGTAACAGGAGACTACAACTCAAGAGCTATTATTTGAATGGTAAGGATCTCATACACAGATACAACAGTAAGAACCTTACACAGAATAATAATCTTTCAGGAAAGCATTGTCCAAACGCTCTTATTGTAATCGTAATTCTTAGTGATTTTAGAAAAACCATCCACAGATTAAAACGTTAAAACGTTAGAACCGCCTTGTAACCTATAATAAACAGTTTCACAAAAACGTACTACTCAGGAGCTTTCATTTGAATAGCGACACTATACACATACTGATAAGTTAGAACTGTCTTGAACAGCATGAAAAACAGCGCCACAGGAAGGCACTAGTCTACTCAATAGCTTTCATGTGGATGGTGACAGACATATTCCATCCCCCACAGACAGTTAGAACCGCCTACTACAGTATAAGGACCAGTTTCACAGGAACGTACTGCTCAGTAGCTTTCATTTTGAATGGTCACACTTAAAGAAGGAGAAGAGTTAACAGAAGGCCACTTGAGGAACAAGATCGAGTTTCTTTTACAGACTGACCTGAATGGAATACTTGCTGGCAGCGCTGAGATTAGGTGGATATTCTTTCTCCATCCATGACGTTACAAGAGGCTCCCATCCTAACTGACTAGGCTCCATATAGATCATACCGCATCTTAAAATTTGAAAACACAACTTGATTGTTAGAAAACAAAACTTTGTGAATAATACTAACACATCAAAGGTACTTACCTGCTAACTGTAGCCGGTGAAGCCTGTTCCAGGTCTTGAGGTTCAAATATCATGTTCTGTTGAGAACTCATCTGAATGATCTCTCCACTCATTAAACACAGCTGCAATAACAACGCAGATCTTATTTAATGAGAACTTCAAATGAGTTTTTACAAGGTTTTGCTTTGAGAGGGGGGAGGGGGAGGGGGAACTAGCATCGAACGCAGACTTCCTCACAGCGATGACTGGCTCTTTGGATACACTGCACACTATGACGTTTCTGTGGGGGAGCGCGAGGAGCCCTAAGGATGTCCTTGATGGAGGCTGGAGAGGAAGGGTATTGGGGATGTTACGTTTCACGAAACCAGTCGCCCATAACTGTCAGCAAGTAACTGCACTTTCTGTAGCATGCAATCTACTGAGAAGCGCTGTACAAACGCAAGATGCCTTTCTTTTTAAGATAGCGACTTGAGAACATTTCCGTTCAAATTTACATACTTTTTTGTTGTCGTCGAGTACAGTGTTCATGTTTTCAATCCACACGGCATCAACAGGGCCATCAAACACGATCCACTTGCGGTCTTCACTGACCGAACTGGCGTGCTCACGGAATGTGTTGGCAAGTACGCCTAGTTATAAACAATAATTAATCAATCATTTCATATCTGATATAACTGAGGGGGGGGGGGGTGGGGGGGGGGGGGGGGGGTTAAGCTGCACGTTTGAAAGAGACAATTGCATGGGATGTGCCTGGCCTCAGTCAGGCTTACTTGTTTAGGCCGGACATCGTTCAAGAGAGAATCTTTTCAAGCAATCTAGCGAGAAGACTGACGTTGTATGGTTACGAACTGTGATTAAAGATTAAAAGTGTGAGAGAGGTCCCCTGCCCTAATCTACTCGTTATAATCTAAAATAATCTTGCTTGCAATAGCCAATAGAAACCTAAAGCACTTAAAAAGAAAGATTCGCAGACTCTAGACAAAGGAACAAACTTTGTAAAACCGGACTTTCCTCCATACCATGTAAGAAGCATCATCCACACAAACCAAATTTTCGAAAACGTTCGTTTTGATTTATTGGGGTTCTATAATAAGGTAACAGGAAATAAAGTTACCGTCTGACCACTCGTGTGATACAGGATCAAACCTTCCATACAACTGACCCATCGTGACAGCCTTGGGGTTAATGATTCGGTACTGGACCTGAAAAGGACACGAGCATTAGTTCTTTTTATCTTCCCAATCAAATTTTTTACGCCTGGTTTGCTCAGTTGATAGAGCCCCAGTCTGCAGAGCGGGAGGTCGCGGGTTCAAATCCCGGCCGGACAACACTCGGGATGCCACCTTTGCTATGACATCTGCAAATGGTTAGACCTTCATGTGGCTCGAATGACCACTTAGAAATGGCGGTCCCGTCTCCCATGGGGACGTAAAAGAACCACTAAGGACGTAACAAAATCTTGGCTGTGACCACCCTGAGTGCCATGCATACATTGTTCACGGGTGGGGTGGGGGGGATGAGATCAACAATGGACCGATAGCGGCTGCCTCAGTGAGGCGCCTTCATAAGCTGACGTCTGATCTCATAAGTGTATGTAAAGAAGCGCGATGAGACATGTGCGCTATGTAAGTCATTTATTGCATTAACTACAATCAAAATAACTCTACTTTAAACAGTTTTCAGTGACATACCGCTACTTCTTCTGAATCATCGTCTCTTCCAAGTTCAGACAGCGCTGCAGCCAACACCTTCCACGCTGATGTCTTGCCTCCAATAGGATCACCCACAATCATAAAGCCATGGCGAACCAACATCATTTCGTACACCTAGCAAATACCAAATGGCTGAAGTCTTAACTTCGAACTGACTGATGAAGTCATAAATTTGAAATGCATGTTACTCAACAGTGCGACGCCCCTTACCTAGGCTCGACTACCAGTCGCTGTTCGGGAAACAAGCCCGCGCTCCTCCCCCGAAAAGACGGCTAGAGGAAGATGTTGTCGAGTGAAGTCTATGAAGAGAGACTGTGCCTCATTACTGTGGATGAAGCTCACTGTATTTCACACTTACATACATATAGACATATTGACAAGATCTGTCGCGTCATAGCGTGTGTTTGACATGTCCGGTGACCAGTAGCGATGCATAAATTAAATTTTGAATTTACGTCACAGACAAGATCGGTGGCCCACGTGTCCAGCCGTTCTTCTCGGGAGGCGCAAAGACCGGACGCGAGAAAGCGGCGGAAATCGAGTCTACCCCTTACCGTGAGCACCCAATAAACGTTTTTACAAGTTGGCACGATATCGCCATCATTTTCGTAACTGCGGATATACGTCAAACAATAAAGTGAATAAAATCGTGCAAAATTCTAATTCTAAATGCTAATTTAAAGAGAGAAATCACGTCTCAATAAATCCCACTTGTTCACAGCAATCACTGACGTTCGCTTTTACTAACATTCTTCACCTCGTGACTAAGTGGGAGGGCCGGATGGGGAAATATTTGGCTCGAGGTCATGGCGTACGGATCGAGCGCAGCAAGGTCCGTGCGCCATGACCGAAAGCCAAATATTTTCCCATCCTGCCCAACCAAACTTAGTCAATAAGTATTTCATCATATGACAAATTTGGAGACAAAATTACTTGAAAGTTTAAGGCGCGAGGCTTTTGTAGTAGGGCCGTACGGCTTTTTCCGGCCCCGCTCGCGCAAATGCGTACGGTCCTCATACGGGACTTTTATCAAAGGTTTTGCAAAAAGAAGGATTACAGGGCTGTACGGGTCATATGATAAATGAAATAATCATATACGCCTGATTGAAAAAGCGTTGTGGGGTGTAAAGTGTAAACCATGAACGATACGACCGAAAGGTTTTCTGGGATGTAGAAAAAAAACTTCTTGTGTTCTCAGATAAAATGCACATTATTATAACAATGCCCAAATAATTCTAATAAAATCAATAAAAATAAACATCAATAAATGGAATGTTAGTGGGCGGCACGGTGGTGTAGTGGTTAGCGCGTCGGACTTTCAACCTGAAGGTCGGTGGTTCGAAGCCTGGTCTCTGCCGTCGTGTTGTTTCCTTAGACAAGAAACTTTACTCCACACTGTATCTCTCCACCCAGGTGTATAAATGGGTACCGGCGACAAAATGCTGGGGGTAACCCTGCGATGGACTAGCATCCCATCCAGGGGGGGAGTAGCAATATTCCTAGTTGCTTCATGCTACGGAAACCGGGTTAAGCTCCGGCCGTGTGGGCCATCGTGGCCCGAGTGCGACTTTACCTTTACCTAAATGGAATGTTAGCGAATTTTATTTGCCTTGGTCCCAGAATTCCATCGTGTCGTATTGTTAATAGTTGATGCTTTTTCCTGACAACCTTGTTTATCAACTGCGGATGAAATATGTCAGTGAAGGTGATCCTACCTAGCATTTGTTAGGATGTTTGCTGATTGTCAAGTTATCGGTTAAAACTTGTTGCTGTTTCATATTCATAGTTGCCCCCATCTAGTCACCGTAAAACGTACCTGTATAACTTTGTCAATGAACCAAGGGACAGCCTGCAATCCCATCCTGTTGATGTTACGCTTCAGTGCCTCCTCTAGCACGCCATGATCAGGAGATGGCAGAGAGATGCCTGGGAACAAGTCTGACACGATCCCTTCAAATAGTGGCAAGTCTTGGGACAAGAACTATAAGATAAACGACCACGTGACTAAAACTACCGGTTTCTAATAACTTTGTTGACGTGTTGACGTGTTTCTAATAACTTTGTTGACGTGTTGTCGATTATTCTTGTTAGTTAGTTTTAATTATCTTTGAAAAGCCCCTTTGGGGAAAGGTAATAAAGTATGTATGTATGTATGTGTTGTTGTCGGTGTTCTTGTTTGAATTTGTGGAACATGTCGTTACTCAACCTGAAGCAGAACGTAAATGCTGGCTTTCCTGCGCTCGTCATCAATTTTTGTTTCACAAATTTAGACCTTCACGTGGCTCGGATGACCGCGTAGAAATGGAAACAGTGGCCTCAATTAGTACTTTCGTCCTAAATACATTGATACTTGAATAAAGATTTTTTAAGTTCTGATTAGGTTTAATTATTAGTCTTCATGCAACACTAGTCATTGGATTTGATTTGATCCGTATGATCTTTGTTTTCAATCTTACACCATAACAAAATTAGAGATAATAAAGGGGTGTGACATATACCAAGTCCCGAGTCACGTAGAAAAGAACACAATAGAAGGAAAACAATATAGACTTGGTATAGAACAACAACACAAGAGACTTGACAAAAGAGCATCATCCATAATACAAAACCAGATAATAATCTAATAAATAACTAAAACGGAGACGCCGAATGTGTCATAGGGATGGAATGTAAGATAAAAAAACGTTGTTAGCAGATAGATCCGGTCCCTTGTTTTCAGCTTTTTAGCCTCTGAAAATAGGTCCCCTCTTAAACCAACTGACAGGAATAGAGGTCCCACCAAAAATTCTCTAACCCAGCCCCGGAAAATAAACCTCTCAAATAAGACCCGTTCCCCCTCCCCCACAATATCTTCCTCACAAGAAAAGACTTTCGGTTATATCACACGCGCTGATTTTAACTTTGTTTTCTAGTTGATGTGGTCACCATTTTTACTCTACTTTCTAATGCGGCGCTAATTCGAGGGCGACACCCTGCATTGTTCGCACAAAGACAAAGTTGAGCGGCCTTCGCGCCAGCTCAGTTAGCAGCTACGGCTTTGCAGTTTTGACAAACCTTGGGTAAGTTGACATCAGTGATTGACCTGAGAAGTAAAATATCCTCATCTTGCTCAGGATACTTCAGCTTTAAGTTTCCTGCTGCCGTCAGAACAGACTTCACTGCCCGCATCCCATAATCATAATGATGTTGCGAGGAAAGCTGTTTGAAACAAAAAAGCGTTGTTCGTAATGTTGATGTTTTTCGGTTATTTAACTATTATAGCGCGAAAGCGCGCGTGATATCGCCTAATTCTTAGCCGGCCGACGAGGCCGTAGGCCGAGTCGGCTAAAATTACGCGATATCACGCAAGCTTGAGCGCTATAATAGTTTTATAATTCAACACATTGATACAAAGCACAGTTTGAAGAAAAAATATCGACGCCGGTCCGTCATTTTTGCATTGTCTTGTCAAAATGCGAAATTTACCGCCATCGTTGGATATACGTCAATGTAGACATAGCGTATATCGATAACTTTTTGACCATATTTGGGCAGTGTATCAATGTGTTGAATTATAATTAATGTTATTTGTTTTGTTGTTGTTTCTTTAAACCTGCAACAAAATTGGCTGAAACGATTGTTCGATAAGAGAATGATGCAATTTTCATTGTCACGAGCGTGGCCTCCCCTTGTTACAAAGTTGTGTTTTACGGGAAATGTTCAATGCGTAATTGTTCGCTGAGATCCCAACATTGAATAGGGGGGTGGGGACTCACAAGATTAACTAACTATTGTTATTTTACATTAAGATGACATTGATGTAATTCAGCACTGATGCTATTCATTTTTACAACCTTACCAACTACTTTTGTCTGCAATTGTAGCTCGCCACGAGTCTCTCGTATCTCAGTGGCTAGAGCATTCGATCGGTGCACCTAAGGTCATATGTTCGATTCCTGTCGGGGATGCACATTTTTTTCTTTTGTCCCACGCTCGTGACACGATGGACACTACATATATTTGGTTTTCCAATGCCTCCAAAGTTCCGTTATCAGCGATTTTTTTTGTGTGACTATTCTGTTTATTCTAATTCGGGAATACGGCCTATTGAACACGGTCTGAAACAACATCGGTTCCAACGAAAACATTATAGGCTTAATGGAAATGCGTTGGTGTTGACGGTGCCTTAATGATGAATATGAATAGTAACGATTATGGTTAAGGCAATAACGTTTTTCACACCTGCTCAGAGCAGAGCCTGTATACTGCCACAATCTTCGCGGAAAGACTGCGAGCATTGACAAATCCCATGGAATACAAACTGATCTCACTGATGAGCGCATAGTCAGGAACCATCATAGCAACTGTACGGAAAAGAACCTGCAAAGGGAAGTAATAATCATTACAATTTACACTGCGAAAATTCCAATATGATCAAAAGTGCTTTGATGTTCGTTGTGTCTTAGAGTGTTACGTTAACCGTCCGATTACGTAGATGAAGTGCCCTAATTACTTTTATAACCCTGCTGTAAGTGTTTTCCGCCGATCCGGGGTAACCCTCACATCTCGGATCTAGGATCCAGTTTATGGGGGGTAATAGGTCAAGACAAGTGCAATACAAAACAGTAAGTATTACTATGTTTAAAAGGTTTAAAATAACAAAGTTAACTAAACTAATTATAGGGGTAACTTACACAAACTCTATCTATTTGTTATTCTAACGAAAACAGTCTTAACAACACGTTTAAAAGCTGGCAACAACTCAAGTTGTCCGATTCTTTTAAAAGGTTATTCCAAAGTCTGGGGCAGCTGATAAGAACGCTCTGTCGCCCAGGGTAAATAGCATTTTGCAACGTGGAATTTCTAATAGCAAACTAGGTTATACCTTGGAGAGTTCACTAATCAGTTGACATTTTAGTACACATTCGAATATTTAATTTTTGCTATGACACGAGGACAACAAAGTGAAGTATCCATAGTAAAATAAAATACTTAGCAAACGTCTCCCATTACTTAAACTACTGTTCACTGCACTGTCTTTAACTCAAACTAAAATCATCACATGTGGCATATCACATCCAATACTGACATAACAATGAAAAATCGTGGATTCGTTTCAGCTTTTGGTTTGGCATAAAGTAGAGGCCGTAAAACAAAGTAGTCGTATTTACGGGGTGGTAGTAAACGTACCTTGAGATTGTCAGGAAGTTCAGCGCGCCCAGCGTAGCCCGGGTTCATGGTGATAAAGATCGTACAAGATGGATCTAAAGAGATTTCTGTTCCTTCAAACACAAACTTATCGACTTGCTCCATGACAGCTCGCTGGATTGTCAAGATCTGTTGAGCTACAACCGACAGCACCTAAAAAACACAGTCAACAGTCAAAGGAAAGACCCCAAGAAAAGTATTTTAACAATAACAGGTGTCAGCTGAGAGATGCGGGGATGCGAATACAAACAAAACAAGTGCATTTTACAACACTATTTTGGACCACGTGTTGAAAAAAAAAACACTGCCAAAAATATAGATTTAGGGAAAGATGACTGCCGTATAATAAACAATAATTCTTGCGCGGAACGTTGTAACATAAAGACGGACACTTTTAAGAGTCATTGGCTGCGGCCGCACTGGAGTAGTTAACCCGGTTATTTGCAATTAATTAATTAAAATCATCGCGTTCAGCGAATTTTAACCGTGTTAGCGGTTCCCATGGAAATTAATTAAAGAACAATAGATTTTTTTAACCGGGTTAGGTTTAGGCCCCGTCCACACGTATCCGGATATTTTTGAATCCGCAACTTTTTTGTTGCGGATTGGCCTTCCGTCCACACGTATCCGGCGAATTCGGGCAAATATGATTCGAATACGCTACGTGTGGACGCGAATATTTTCTAATCCGTAACAAAAAAGTTGCGGATTCAAAAATATTCGGATACGTGTGGACGGGGCCTTATTCAGACCACCTCGCTAGGTACTTTAGTGCAGGTTAACTTTCCCGATTTGTCAATCATCTTCGCTTACGCGGTAACTTTTGGCTTCCTGTTGAATTCGTAGACCTTCGTAGGGACGACTTTCAATTTGAAATAGAGAAAGGAAAACCGTCGTGTGTTTATGTTCTCTACTAAAACCTATAATTTGATCATTTGACGATGTGGTTTTGCAGGGAATAACAATGTAAAATGAACGTGCAGAGGCATTGTTTTCGCTCATTAAGGAGGCTCGTGCCCATTTCTCAAGTCCACACCCTTTCAATTTTAATGGGCCATATCTTTTGTTGTAGTGCATAAAAAGGCAAGCCACTTTGCATGCAAACACACAATACATTGAACTTTATGGGAGTATCGGATTTGTTTACATCGGTGCTTCCATGGCAACGGAATGGTGATCCTCTGAAATTCACAAGTTGCGGAGTTTCTCTAGATCAAGAGAAATTTTTGTAAAACCCGCTAGTGGACTAATTGATTAGACCATGGGCTTCAACTGGACAAAGTTTGAAAGAAATGTATGAGAGCGTTTTCGAAATTTTTAGGGATGAAGTTTTGGGGATTATAAATACAGTGAAAAACATACTATCGACATAATTGGCTAATATCTAAAGAAAATGATGCGCGATGGGGATGCAGTTTCATCTCATAGTAGTTTGATTCCATTTGAAATGGTGTGTGAAAAAGTGAGGGGTTTGCTTTGACCGATTGCAAGAAAGAAGGATTTGATTAGCGTGCGTTCAGCTGCTCTTGTTGCCATTTTTGTATGTAATTTGGTCTACGCCTACAAATGTGATGATAATTTAGAAACCGCGAGATAAATTTTTTTAAAAATTTGACAATCTCGAGATTGGTCATCAATTTATATGGCCTGCAAGTTTCAAGGACATTGAAGATATGCAAGGCAATAAAATAGGGCCTCCAATGAACCAATTTTTTCCCGCAGATTTTGTGTTTACAAGTGAGCGTCCTCATTATTCACGAGTATTGTTTTTGAGTTTCATATGCACGTGCAAAACTTTAGCAAAAAATTTATTTGCATCGGAACAGAACGCTCGATTGCTTTCCGAAGAATTTTCCGAAATATGCTAATAGCTGGCTTGAGAATTGTAATAACATTACGCACTCGATTTTGCGCTATTACGCTGTAATGCAGCCATACCGAGGGTCTCTTTAAAATTGCAGGACAAGAAGAACATATCCCAATTTGGAAATTTATAAACGTAATGCAGAGACAGTGTTTCTTTAATATGTCACACGCAAGAACAGCGTGACAACTTTATATTTTAGCTGAGAATTCTGCTTTGCGCTATTTTATATCTAAATAAGGAACAGATGCTACGCCGATTGCAACAAATAACCAGAGTGAGACAATCATTAATGTGTTATTTCTGCATCCGGCACTTGATGAAACTTGACGTTTCCGACGTTGTCTTCATCAGTACTGTTGTCATTGCTATTCGTAACGCAAGCCAGTTATTAGCATGTTTCGGAAAATTCTTCGGAAAGCAATCGAGCGTTCTGTTCGATGCAAATAAATTTTTTAGTAAAGTTTTGCACGTGCATATGAAACTTGAAAACAATACCCGTGAATAATGAGGACGCTCACTTGTAAACACAAAATCTGCGGGAAAAAATTGGTACATTGGAGGCCCTATTTTATTGCCTTGCAAATCTTCAATGTCCTTGAAACTTGCAGTCCATATAAATTGACGACCAATCTCGAGATTGTCAAATTTTTAAAAAAATTTATCTCGCGGTTTCCAAATTATCATCACATTTGTAGGCGTAGACCAAATTACATACAAAAATGGCAACAAGAGCAGCTGAACGCACGCTAATCAAATCCTTCTTTCTTGCAATCGGTCAAAGCAAACCCCTCACTTTTTCACACACCATTTCAAATGGAATCAAACTACTATGAGATGAAACTGCATCCCCATCGCGCATCATTTTCTTTAGATATTAGCCAATTATGTCGATAGTATGTTTTTCACTGTATTTATAATCCCCAAAACTTCATCCCTAAAAATTTCGAAAACGCTCTCATACATTTCTTTCAAACTTTGTCCAGTTGAAGCCCATGGTCTAATCAATTAGTCCACTAGCGGGTTTTACAAAAATTTCTCTTGATCTAGAGAAACTCCGCAACTTGTGAATTTCAGAGGATCACCATTCCGTTGCCATGGAAGCACCGATGTAAACAAATCCTATACTCCCATAAAGTTCAATGTATTGTGTGTTTGCATGCAAAGTGGCTTGCCTTTTTATGCACTACAACAAAAGATATGGCCCATTAAAATTGAAAGGGTGTGGACTTGAGAAATGGGTACGAGCCTCCTTAATCGTATTGTTTTGTGCAGCTCTCGCTAGCAAATGATAACATGGATCTCTCACGTTCAAAGTTCAACCTTGTTGAAGTGCGGCCGCTCAGAAAAATAAACTCGGTTATTACATTATAAACACCTTTTCACCGTCCGAGTTATTTTTTATTTAAGGAATTTTAACCAGGTTACTAAAAAAATAACCCAGTTAACTCAACAAGTGCGGCCGCAGCCATTCTCCGTCCTGGTTTAGTTTAATTTCTACCTTTTCGAACCTGTACGTTAAAAATAAACTGACTCTTAAAAATGCCAAAATGTATTACAGAACTTTTCGCTCAATATTCTTCAAGTACAATTGTTACGTGCACACTAGTTGCTGTGTCTTTGATACATATTGACAGCTCACAATACACAGGGAGGCTAACCCCAAGTTCAAATGCACAGGCTACCTTACCTCGAGTTCAATCCTGTTGAATTCATCAAAACAAGCCCATGCTCCTGACTGCGCGAGCCCTTTAAAGAACTTGCCCATGGCTTTGTAGTCCAGTCCGTCTGAACAGTTGAAGACTACACACTGAGGGATAATAAAACTTGATTCAATCCATTCAATTTGAACACAGCTTAGCTCTCTTTGATTAATGCAACATTGAGTTTACTGAAAAATATATTTGTAGCAAATGTTTCTCAATTTATAAAATAGAATCATACATGATTTCAATAAAGCAATTCCTCAAAGGAGTTCTACAACGCAAAGACAGTGCTAAAAATTGTAAAGAAAAGCACCCTATCCAAACTTGAAAAGTTAAACCTCACCTATCACACATGCAAAAGTAATACGCGCGCATGAAGTTCACATCTATGTTGTATAGATAGCGTTCACCTAAACAGCTTATTCTACACGACCCTTCTTTTAACAGGTCCTTCATATCAGCAATAGTAATCGTTGTGCCAAGTTTCATGTCAATACATTACATTGCTTTGAAGATATACCATCTAACATATTTGGCAGTGCAGCTGAGCGCCTCCATGTACGAACAAAAACAAGTATTTTTCACTCAGTTTGTAGAGTTTCCTAAAGGGAGGATGCAAATCGGAGGTATTTTGAATCTTTAAACTGAACAGAAACAATTATAAAATTTAGCTGTATTTCAAGAATTTCCTAAAAATCCAAATTTGGCCGCTATGTTGGTGTCCTAAAGTGGTACACTAAAATGGCGGACGCATACAAACTTCCCTAATATTTTAAATATTTTTTTCGTCATAACTCAGTTATTAAAGATCGTCGGACTTTAAACTTTTGCCAAGTCATTTCATTTAGCATTCTCTGTAACTTATCATCTCTGGCGTTGTTCTCAAAGCCGTTAAAACAAACTGATTGCATAGATGAAAACGATCAATGGGAAGACAACTGGGGAAGAAACCTGCTGACGTTCACTTTGCTATCCAGTGAAAACTGAAAAACAATCCAAGACAGCTTGTGACATCTATACCTGCTTTGCTACAGCTTTTGCCAGATCCTTACAAGTCTCTGTTTTTCCCGTCCCAGCGGGTCCCTCAGGGGCCCCTCCCAGGTTCAACAGGAGCGCACCCATCAGAGTCCTGTCAAAAAAAGAGAGAGAGATACAGTGATAGATTAGAACATGAACTAAGCTATGTTAAAGTGCTACTACAACGAATATTCTTGTTTTTCTTTTCGACTTTTCTTTTTTACTTCAATTCATTAACTGGGTTCATAATTACACAACCGTTATAATTTAGAACGTAATAACCTTACTGAACCTGGAGATAGCTGACTGAAAACCGCCGAAACCCCGTCCGCCATTACTCATTTCGCAAAACTCAAGCCGGTAATTATTCTAGAAAGCGGTCTCACGTGTAAGTATGTTCATGAATGTTAACAAAAACATATTCGCTGTAAAGCAGGGTCTAGAACCACTAAGCCAAAAAAGGGCTTGTCTTTGCGAGATCAGCCTTTCCACACAACGAAGCAGCCATTTTTGTGTTGATTGGATGACATCATACGAGGTCATCCAATCATTCTTGGCCATTTGAATCAAGTAAACAATCCGAAGTGAGAGACAATCCGGAGACAATCCGAAGAAATAAAACATAAAAATAAGCGGTGTGAAATAGGCGGTCTTCCCGTTGGAATTTAAAATTAACATTATTTAGGGAAGTATTCAGCACTTCTACTTTCCAAAACTAGAGAGAAAGGGGAAGGCAAAATTATGATCATAGTAACACTTGAAAAGCTGGCTTTCAAATGATCGCCAACGATAGCGCGATCGCAGAGTTTTTGGCTGCGATGAATGGCGATACTGTCAAATTTAAAACCTTTCTGTTTCCAATTTTATGCTGTCTACTCTATAGTCATGCCAAGTGGTGGTTAGTCTCCCACGCAGCTGTTATTAGGGTTAATAGGACTCGTCGTGGGGGGAGGAGCGTTGCGTGACGAGCCCTAATAACGGCTGCGTAGGAGACCAAGTGGTGGTGAAACGTTACAATGAAAGGCTATCACATTCTCGCAATCTCTGCAAATAGCTTTACAAACCTGTAGCATCTGTCTGTTAATGGAGTTATAACAAGTCTTCCGCTGTTACCAAGGTACTCATAACCATATTTGACTGCTGTGGTGATCATCCGTACGATCACAGCTTTGACTTCCCAGTAGTAACGCAACTGACTTATCCACTGGAAATCGCTTGGATTAGTCACGCCATCTTCCTTCAACTTAGCAACCACGTCACGCGCTAAAAAATTAATGAGACGATTGACAAAGATATCGACAACTTTGAAGCTGCTTAGATTAATTAAATGATTATTTTCTTCACTGCAGAGTCAAACAACGAGACATTAACGTGGTTTAAACTTTTGAGTCTGTGGATAAAAATGGTGAAGTGCGACCATTTTATGCGTTTATGCGTGATCAATAAACGAGATGCCCCTCCTGTACGCCTGGTTTTATTACTTGTACTGAGTTAGAAATTATTTTGTTTTCGTTTCACTGCAGAGTGATTAGACAACAATGCACTTTATTGTACTATAAATGTCTTGATTTAATAATAGTAACTGATTAATACAATTTGTATTGCGCAAATTTCATAAAAAATGTTCAAATGCGCATAATGATCAGAAAAAAAAATAAATAGAAATCCTAATACTAATCTAATCCTTATCAAATATGCAATAATCTCCATTTAAGCGCGACACCACATGCAAACCGAACTGCCAAAAATAATCGCAGTAACAAAAAAATATGAAATAGAAATCTTGATAACACAAAAAAATGTAACGTAATATTGATAATGTGAGCAAGGCTAGTGAGCATACCATGTACATCAATGACAATAAGAGCTCCTAACGTAATTCGGGACATTGTAGAAAGCGTTCCTCGAACCAGCTCAACTATGTCCTCAATCTGTTGAGTACTCTTTTTGTAGTAATCCTCTAAACCATTCTTCTCTGGCATCGCCTAAAGACATTAATTTTTTCAAAATAGAGTAATTTTACTTAACCAGTGAAATAAAGTGTAATGTTCTGTATGTCTAAAAATTGTGGCAAGGAAGGGCGGAGCTGATCTTTCCCTGTACTATTCCCTTTTCATTTTCTCTTGTAATATTTCGCTACACACCGTCACATCACACCTGTAAATTCACTAATGGAGTGCGCTATATAAATAATAAATTATTATTATTACTTGAGTGTCGTAAAACCAAAAACCAAAGCCAATCAAAACAGAGGCAGACAATCAAGAGCTCGAAGCAAATACAGTATCCCGCACTAAGCGCGGGAAAACGTGTGAGAGCAACTCACAATTGGATTGGTTTTAGGTTTTGCTTCTGATTGGTTGAGAAAGTGGCGCAGATATTTTAGCCAATCACAAAGCGTAGCGATGCAAAACCAAAGCAATCGCGAAATAACTTTCGACATTCAATTGAAAACCACTGTAAATGGATAGCGTAACTTACACAAACAGGACGATTAAATCAAATTCATTCCTACAAAGAGACAAAGCTGAATTCCGTATCTGTATTATTGGGTTAGGGTTAGATAGACTTTGTAAGAATTTTGGTCTCTCAGGGACCAACTCCACTGTTTGTGATATAGGCGAATATTTGTTTGCAATTTTTGTCTCATTTGCATAGGCGCCTCATTTTCTAACCGAGCTACAGGGCATAGCACAATTAGCTTTTTCTGGAAATTTCAGTCCGATATACCAGATACTCTTTGTGTAATGCTGTTTTCAAAAGTCGCAATTTTACAAAAGATGTATGGCTCATTAACACTTATGCCACCCAGCAATTTTGCAGTTTTGGATAGCTAACACTTTCTTCAATATTACATGCAAAGAGCCAATAACTGGGTAGATACTAAGTTTAACAAGCTCTTTCAACTTTTGAAGTCAATTCGTATTTAGCACGATGCCTTCTCTATGTAAATTCGTATGCTAATGAGACAAGATGTAAACAATGACGTCAGCAGATATTTGCCCATAGAGAAGTCCATAATACAGGGGTGCTCGTAGGTAATGGATCTGTTCTCGTACCTGAGTAACTTCCATAGTCCAGTATATGATGCTTGAAGCCAAGACCACTTGTCCTGGCCAAGCCAGCACCCATTCTGTCCTGGGATTCTGTGGATAGGCGGTAACCGCTTCAGACATAACCTCTTGAAGACTGAGTTTCATCACCTGTTCAATCTGACATTCAACAATTTCACAGTGAGTTAACAAGGCAGTTGAATTTTTTCTTTCTAACTCGTGAACACGCCAAGCGTTAAACGAGTTACAGCAGTGGGCGGCAGTTCACTCGGTCGAACGGCTAACATTGAGCCCGCGATATGTTCAGTTATGGTCACCTGCCTTATCCAAGAGGACGGTATGTACTTGGTGTATCCCTTATTATTTTGTATTTAAACACTTAGTTTTTATTTCAGTAGAAAAAGAAGATAAAAACAGCAGAATGGGGAATCGAACCAGGGCCGTATGATCTACTCCATGCACACTATCCACTACACCACCGAGGACTAGCTGCCGAAAATTGTAATTTTTAAGGGATATAAGATAATATGCTGCTAGCCCAGACCATATATAAGAACTAACCCTTTGGATACAATGGAAATACTGAAATCAGTGCTTAACCCTAAATACTAAAATCAGTGCTTCAACCCTAGATACTGTAATCCGACCCTAAATTACACTGCAATATATCTAAATACATTACAATAAGGGATACATGAAGTACCATACATTTTGATCAGGGATACACCAAGTACCTAGGAAGAGGACGGCGTCGGAGGGAGGGAGGGAGGGTGGGGGCTTGGACTTGGACGTAGAGGGTGGGGGGGGGGGGGTCGGTAGAGCAAAACGCCTGGTTGAGGGGAGGGGGGGGTCCGGACGTTTTGCATTCACGAGTTGGCTCACAGGAACCTTTGCTTTATTCATTTCTGGTGACGGACTATCAGGGTAAAATAATGAGCACATTAGAACTCGAGGCAAACATATGCTACTGATATTGAACGCGGAAAAACGTGGGGCAGTTTAGCCTGTTTATGTTTGACTCAAATGAAGCATGATTGAAGATATCTTACTTCTTTTAATTACGCGTCGTTTCAATATTGTGTAACTATTAAGAGTGGAACAAGGCTAAGAAAAGTTGCATGGGATTCGCTCCGACGAAGGGCTAGCGCTCGAAACGTCAGCTTTCTCGAATCTTTTTACGGTGGCTAATTTACCATATCGACTCAGTCGATAAAACCAAATTCTTAAGAAAAGTTGCATTCTGCGATTTAATCGGGGATTCAATTGTCTGGTATATGCATCATACAATTTAGTTATAACACACCCCAAAAACACAACAGTTCATCATCACTTAGCTTTGGTCTGAAAACAGTTTTAAACACGATTGGTTTCAGTTTTGCTCCTGATTGGTTAAACCAAATCTTTGCTTTTCGATGAAAAGGCTGCAAGTTTTAAATGACAGAGACATACAAATATAAAACCAATGTCAACCGTACTTTAGAAATTACATTCAATACTGCAATACAGTAAACACCCGCATATAAGAACACATGATTTTGGAGGTTAGGCTGATCAGGTTCTTATTTATCGGGTGCTTAGTGAAAAATCAGCCTGAAGGTGTTCTTAAATTGTTCTTAAATTTTGTTGTTGGAATTCAGAACTGTAACAATGCAAAAAAATGCTTGAGATTAAATTAGCATATTTAATGGAAAAGAAAATGTAGCACAGTACTGTATGTCTCCCTACAAGTAACTAGATCATTTGAAGGGGAAAAGGCTCAAAACAAATGCAAAACAGCATCACAGCTGATGAGCTGTAGTTATTTGGCAGCAGACCTTCTGTATGATCTGAAATTTTTTTAATGTCTTATCCATTTTATAAGAACATTTTATATTTCCAGGCTGATTTTGTTCTTATAAAAAATGGTGCTTTATTTGCAAAATTTCAGCCTGATGTTCTTAATCCATGTGTTCTTATATGCGGGTGTTTACTGTACTTTTCGAGGCAATCAAAACCATCATAATAAGGTTGTTGTGTGACAAATTTTGAATGTGTCTTTACCTGTAGTAACCATTTCTCCACCAAGCCACGCGCTTGCGCCGGTACAACCTTCCTGGCGAACTTGACTCTCTCCCCTTCAGCAGATATCATGGCATTAATCTCTTTTTTCTCGTCAAACTCCAACTTTGCAATGCCCTCAAAACACTTCTTTAGATGTGGCTGGACACGGAGGGGATCTTTTGTCTCAGATAAAATTTCGAGTAATTCATCATTTGACAGAAAGAAGAATCTGCAAGAGAAGTGACAAATAAAATGAACATTGGAAGGCGTTTGCCAAACAGTTTATCGAGTTTTACAATACTGCGCGCCATACATTCTCGCCTTTTTGGCTTCCGTTTCAAGCACAACTTAAGTTTGCAAGAAGTGTACTGGAATGTTCACGCTAACAAGGAAAGTTCAGTTCATTTACAGTACCTAAGTTAAATACAATCAAGACGAAATAAAAAGGTATACTGCACACGACAACTACTAAATCGAAAACGTGTGTAAATAGCTTCCTAAAGTAACCAAGACAGACAGAACATATCAAGCAACAAAAAATAAAACATAAACAGAATATTATTTAGACTTTTACAGTCTTTTACATCTTGTCAGTTAATCTTGTAGTGATTTTATTTATGCATAAGTGAATAAACTGCTTTCCCTGCTAGAGCTGTGCAACATATTGCCAACTTGGGATGCCTGTATTTAAGCAAAAATTGTGGGAAATGGAGCTGCCAAGTTTCACGTTGGCTTGCAGATAATGGACAACTCCCTCCACCCCTCCCCCCACCCACCCCAAGTTCGCTTACCGCAGATGATGGACAACAAACGCCGACCCCCCACCCACCACGTCCAAGGTCGCTTACGGATAATGGACAGCTACCCCAACCCCCAATCCCACAGTTATAATGTATGTTACATAATTGGTCAGTTGAAACGGAGGCTATCAGAAAGTTTTGAAAAACTTGCACATAACTCTGTCACGTGGCAACGGTAAGGCGCACAGCACTGCAATAGGCCATTTGCACGATGGCGTCATTTGACTACAACTATAGCCCTAATTTGCACTACAAAACAAAAAACTGAAGGATTCTGGTAGTTGTAGTCATATGATGTCATCGTGCAAATCGCCTATTCACACCGACAAATTGTATTACAATATGGACAAATAGCAACAGTACTGAACGACAACAACACTAGCACTCTGCAAGAACACACTTGAAGTTAAAACAATACCTTGGGAAAAACAAGCGTTTCTTCTCTAAGTACTCATTCAATCCTTTCTGTATGTCCTCAAGAAGGCTCTAGATAAACAGGGAGCGAAATAATTAACGACGTCAACAGTAAAAAAAACACCACCTGACAAACTTCAATCGTATCCTTTGTTTCAATCATTATTTTTCTAGCAATGTTGAGATGTTCATGAGAGACGTGTTAAACGTACGATACCTCTGACAGTTGTAACTTGTCCAACATCTGGGGCTGTGACGTCACCACCAAGGCATGCGGGTCCTTCACTGATTCAGTCATGATCTTTCTCCTGTGTTATTCAATCAGAAACACAACTTTCAGACTTCGGATATGTGTACTTAGAAACATAAAGATTAGTAGCAGGGGACGTTAGAAAGCCACATTAACAACAACAACAACAACAACAAACAAAACTTTATTAGACATATAACTTAAGTACAGTTCCCCTGCAAATTAGCAAAAACGCTATTCGAGGCAGGGAAAAGTAATGTAATTGAAAATAATAAAGGTTAGACAATATAACAAAACAGAAGCTGATCTGTAGAGTTACAGATTATTTTAAAGCTTTTGATAAAATCATGATATTGGTGGCAGACACGGGAAATAAATGAAATATGCAAATTATAACAATTTCATTTGTTTAATATCACAAAGTATTTGGGGAACGTCAATATTATTGTTTGAAAAGATAACATTGCATTGCAATGAACACAACACGTATTCCAAATTTGTGGATGACTTAAGGCCTGGACAGAAGGAAAACACTAGTCTCTAGCGGAAGCATAACTGCGTCCAGTGAAAACGGGCCTGGCATAAGCTGCATAAGCGTAGGCATGGGGGATCAATCTTATGCTTATGTCAATGCAAAGAAACAATACAATTTTTCGAAACAACGAACCAGTATTTATCAACAGTGCGGAATTTCTCTCCTTCTTCCGGCATTTGAGCTTGAATGTCCTCAGAGGAAAATATGGGTTCCAAATACAACCATGAAGCTTGAACCTAAACACACGAGACATACATAAACAGAAATCAGGGATGCTGTCACAAACAATCTCGGAGCAACCACTTTATTAACGTCCGTGCCAGCGTTCGGAAAACATCTTGTTTGTGAAATGGATAGTTTGCAATCTAATATAACTTTTTAAACAAAATGAAGTATATAAATGAATCATATACGAACTGCGGATAGAGAATGTAAAGTTAAGAAATGATCCTCGTAATTGTGTTCGCAATTTAAGCAATCAAATAGCCATATATTTTAACTATTCAAAAACAAGCATTACATCTGATTGAAATCATCGAATGTAAATTACAATCACAAACCTTCAACCAGGACTCCACGATGTCTTGCATCAAGTTCTGAAAACAGAATATAATCAAATTGAGAAAATACTACTTTTAGAGCGAGACTGCATCACTTCTTAATGAAAAATATTTAATAAGGATAAAACCAGATTGAGAGCTAACAAGATTGAGAACAACTATTTGGATTAAAACTGAATGCTAGAAGATTATGGAGAAAACAACTGGAAAATATTTCTGGGTTCATTGAAATGACGCTCAGTTAACGTTTAGAAGCTATAAAAAAATGAATATATTTACAGATCTACACGTGTAGTACTTATACAGCATTTATACAACCTACAATCAAAGGCTCCTAAGAGCCAACCCGTGAATAAGAACTCTAACGCGTAACGCAATATTGGGGTAAGCGTATTGTAAGTAGTGTTTTTCAATCTTTTTCTTTTGTTGTAATTAAATAAAAGACATTTGTATCAAAAAAAGCTTATGTTTTCACATTGACACGGTTCGATATTTTTGCGTCGACGAAGGAGACGCTTCCTAATCTTGTCGGCTAGGCGGAACGAATCGAGAAAAGTGTCGGTACCAAATCTGCGCCATCTTGAAACGTCACAATAGTATACAGCATTCAAGGCGCGTGGAAATCAGGCATCATCCTAGCTGGGGAGCTGGGGTTCCGAAATGTCACATGTGAATAATCTATTTGTCTTGATTTAAGTTTCGGATATTTTCCCGATTTTGGAATCGTACGACTCAATATTTCAATGCCTACTAAAAGTACGCAGTGGAAAAATTGGACGAAGGTTCTTCTCCGGACCAAGTAAGCTGTTGGGTCTCTTTGGAATCAAGCAAGAAGTTATCGGATTTTCCTCGCTACCGTTCTGGTATGTTTTGAATGTTCTATCTTGATTTTTCTGTGGTTCTCCGCCTGATTTGGGAAGCTTTCACCTAAGTACCGACGTCGTTCTTCGCGATGTTCTGCGGTAAGGTGCAATTCGCTGTATGTCTTGTAGCAATAATTCACCAACCGGCCGCGCGCAGATTAACTTTACAGTACTCGAAATTGTGCCTGTATCGGGCGCATCGGTGCGACTAAAGATTTCGCAGTTTTGTGACTAAAATTAATTTGTCTAGCTAATAAAGGAATTATATTCAACAGTCTTGTGTCTTGCTTGCAACTGGTAGTTGTAATTTTATCCTAAAAATCCTGCGAAATTCACGTTGAATGTTGCGTGACTTAGTCCGAAGAAGAAAGAAAAAAGAGAGAAAAAAAAGTGAAGGTCCTGAGCTGGACTTGAACTCGCGCCTTCCGACTCGTAGTCCCAACATTAAACCACAAGAGCACCGAGGAACACATGCTTAGTAAAGACTAAATTTTGTTATTTCAAGGTAGATACGCATCAAAACGCGTGTCTCGGTTGAAAAATCCTTTTAGATCGATTTTAATGTTGCATTAAAGACTTTAAGCTTATTGTTGTTTACATTCGTTTACAACAAATTAGTTATTGTTATCACTGGATTCACGTTGTTCTTGTTAGAGTGATTTTACTTCATCTGTGAAATAGTTAGTAGAATAGTACGCATTTTTAGACTATAATTCCTTTGTTTTCTTTTGTTTAATTTTGACTATCACACGCTAATTGTTAGATGGTGTTTCACAGATGAAGTAAAATCACTCTATGAAACGCATTCGTAACAAAGCATTACGTCACTAAGTTCACAGCTGATGGAAGGAGTGAGTGAGTGAGTGAGTGAGCGAGTGAGTGAGTGAGCGAGTGAGTGAGTGAGTGAATTTAAGCCACCGTTACCGATAACCCGTTCATTACGCATGCGCGTATTCACGGGTTAAAAACGACAAATTAGTCACAAAAATAATGATGACATCCAAAAACAACTAGTATAGAATACACTTTGCAAATTTTCATGAATATTCATGGTGTCGTTGTGTTGTAAGGTCCGTTACCTGACTGGAGAGAAGTTCTAATATTCACAAAACGGACTCACAAAAGGAAGTTCTTGATGGTTAGTAAAACACGCCTCACAAAAACAAACAACTTTGAGAATGACAAAGGGAGTTAGTTACTCATTCGCTCTGACGAAGGGCTAGCGCTCGAAACGTCTGGTTTTGAATATCTTTACGGCGGCCAATTTAATTTATCGACTCAGTTGAGAAAACCAAATTTTCAACCTTGAGAATGAGTAAATGAATGAGAGCAAGAGGGACTACACTCGGTGATATCATAGCTACTCATATCATCACTGTCCCGCCGAAAGAGCGAAATTTCGCTTAACTTATTTTCATGTTATATCGCCAAATGCCACCAAATATACAACTCAGTTGTATAAAAAGATTCTATAGAGCAAAACAAACGCTGTAGTTTGGAGATAAAGTGCAGGATTGCAAGGATTAATGTGGATTACAGTTCATGAAATTTGATTTATTGACAGGCGGTTAAGAAATCAAACTTGCCATTTTTGTGAAATTCATTAACTCTTCTAGCTGTTATTTTGTCTGTTTAGTTCACATTTCTTTGCTTCTATCACTTTTGGCGATGGTTTCTTCCAATTTCAAGATAATAAAGTAAGCTTAAAGCAAGCTCCTGTATGGCCATAATCATGAAAACACGATATTTCAGCCGGGACAATGTCACTTTAAAGGATTCGACAAACGAGAAAACACTGTTAAGGAAATGATTAGGAATTTCATAAAAACAATGTTTCTGAATTTTTTCAGAAACATGTTGCTTCCACAACAAATGTTGAATGCGAAAGCAAATGGAGAAACAATTTGGAAAAATCCGCAACAATTCTTTTTCGTTTACTGCATGGAAATAAAAAACGATGCAGACGTTTGCTATGTGGAAAATGAAAATGAAAAGAAAATGTTGAACTTACTAGTTTAGATTCCCACTCCTTCATTTCAGTTTCAAAAGGAACAACGAAAGGAGATCCCTTCATGGTCATTGTCTTGACAATATGATCATCCAGCAAAACCTGCCAAATAAAAACAAGTACATTACTGTAAATCCCACTATCACAGCCTTCGCACAGACGCCTCCTATTAGGGGTCATCTATGCGCAGGCTACAGGCAGCGGTTCGTCTACACCATACTTAGCGCCAGTATTGATATATTGCGTTACCTACTGGGCACGGTTGTTCAAAGGGTGGATAGCGCTATCCACCGGATAAATCTCTATCCAGTGGATAACACAATGGATTTTGTTAATACTTATCCACTGGATAGTGATTTATCCGTTGGATAGTGCTATCCACCTTTAGAACAACCGGGGCCTGGAGGGCAGCGGACGTCTTGTGTTGATATGATATGCGCGCGATCGCTTGCCCTGATTAAACGCCCTTTGAAAGCATGTGCTGTGTAAGAAAGCCTAGTCGACTGGCGTAGTACAGTCAACTACCGCTTCAACGGATACCATCGGAACAGTGATTAGTTGTCAGTCATGGCGGGAATTATTTTCAGTAAATGTTATTGACCCATGCCGAGTTGATCAAAACAGGGTTAAGTTAACCCAGGATTAGCTCTTGATCAGTACTTTCCTGTGTAAACTGCCAGCAGTGTCTTATAATTCTTCAATTTAATGATATAAGAGACATACGCGGCGTGTAATATGAAAGAGATGAGAAGCGTGTAGTATAAGAGACATAAGAGGCGTGTAATATGAGAGAGATGAGAGCGCGAATAAAGCCTCTGACACCCAGGGTAAGTTTTTCTGAGTCTATTAAAGGATGAAACCTTAAAAATGTACATTGCATGGCCACCCACTCTTGGAAGGTTATGATCCTTATGGACTTTTGGGGATATCTAAGAAAGCAAAGTAGTTTTTCCGGTGCAAATCTCCCACACAATGCTCCTTATCTTGTTGTTTAACATCGTTTCACCTTGCCAACGGTTCTTCCCACTAAGCCACTATTGGGAAGAAGCGTTGAGCGACAACCTAAATAACTGCTGCATACAGGAGGCTACTGACTTACCTGTAAATCATCTACAGCTGACAGGATGCTTACTCCAGTGTCCTTGTACTGAACAAACACAAACTCAATGTCTTTCCACTCCGCTTTCATTCTGCTAAGAGCCTGATTGGAGAGAAAAACAGCGACCATGTATTAATCTTTATACTCATGTCAAATTTACCTTTCAGAAAAAACCCTCTTGCAATTTTAACTTCCCTAAAACCTTATTAGTCTATAACATTACTTCAATATAATGATCCTTGTAACGATATTGCTGTATTTAAGTTTACTTTTATTTCACTTCCGGTCCGCGCGTGCTTACGTCATCGCTTTACCATGACAACGGATCTTCAAAAGGCCATGCTTTCCGGTTTTGTTTTTTCGTAGCTTGTAAGTTGTCTGGATTAAACCAGTTAAGTTCAAGTTCTTCGTCTGTTCTTCTTACGAACAACTTTACAATCATCAGAAGGTGATGTTCTATGACTAACCAACAGGAAACAAGAAACAAACTTTCCTACCGCGCATGCGGCACTACGCCGTTTCCAACGACAGTAATGTTTGAGCAAAACCGTCCCCAGAAATAGTTCCTCAACAATTCCACTTCAACAGTCAAATATCAGTTAAAGTACTTTGATTCTAACTTTTGCGTCTGTGGGTAAAACCAAAGGTGTGACTTTTCAAATAAAAGCTAATAAGCAATACTTTACTTTCTTCTGAACATCAAGTGTGACTAATTTAATTGAAAGCTGTTGTGCTTTGTTTGTCATATCCTTCAAGTGTCCTATTTTTTTTGACATCTGTATTCTTGTGATCGTATATTTTTGCACTGCCTTCTCGACTACCTGTCTGTGATTGTAGCTTTAAAGCAAATTTAAATAACATGAATGAATACGATGTACGCACCTTCTCCAAAGAGAACTCTTTCGCCGCCCTACCACTAATCTCGGTCAGATCATCCACGAACTTATCAAGTCCAAGAACTAGCATCTCATTCAGTGTGGTGTCTTCTTTTGGAGCAATGTTGAAACCAATCTGTTTTAAAAGTAGTTAGCAGAAAACAATGAAATTAAATAACAGTACTGCGATGAGGTACTCTAAAGCAAAGTAATTTTGGGTACTCTGAAGAAGTTTTGGATAAGGGTCGATTTTTTTCAAACAAAGTCAAAACAGGAGTTAACGACCTGACAGTGACATCATCACATAACATGCTCAACAGCTGGTTAATTTCAATGAATTTCGGCCACCAAAATGGTTTTGGAAAGATCTACCCATTGAACACAAAATCATACCCCCCCCCCCCCTTCTACTCTATGTGATGTGGCTGACCACCCCTCAAACTTTTCCATGTTTTTTTTAAATTTTTCTTAAGGTTACAGTGTACCTTCGGGGGTGTCCGCAGTATAACAGCTCTAGCGTCTTAAGATTACACTTAATATACCTAAACCCACATATCAAATTAAAGCTTATAGAGCTGGCTATCCAAATATGGAAACCATTTGGTAATAAAATGAATTGTCTAATTTTTTACGACGTCTAAATTCGAACGTCCGAATCAGCTTTAAAACGCTATAACTCAAAGCGATTATTATATTTTGCTAATTTGATTTGTTCTCAGGTTTCCGGACACGAAGCGCTAAAAAAACGTGTCGGCGATTTCCCATATTCAATTGCAGTGAAAAGTTACAGAATATTTTCGAAAAGGGGAGAAAAAAAATTGGAATGATCGCACGGAAATGACTCTTGATGAAAAAGTTTTCGGAATTAAAAAATTCGCCGACACGTTTTTGTTGATTATATGTTAGCCTAGCTTCTGTCCAAATTTGAGGAAAATCGAACAAATTCCCTTCGAGTTGTAGCTCTTTAAAGTGTCCCCAACAAGCGAAAAATTAACTTTGAGAAAACGGCGCTTAAAAAAACATATCGCTTAATAAACAAACTCCGCCCACAAAAGTTATACCGTCATTTCTCCGTCAATTTTCACTATTTTTCGATAATTTTTTTTTTTGGATGAAAGTTCATCCTGTAAACTTTATTTTAACGCCAAAAAAAATTTTTCAATAAATTTTCGATCTGAAGGTACACTGTAACCTTAATCAACAGAACTCGTGTTATTCTACACACTGAGAGCTGCAAAATGAGGTATAGGTTGGTGGTAAACCTAGCATGTGTGAAGATTGGGACTTCGCTGAAGTTTTTTATTTTATGTTTGAAACCCATTTCTATGAAGGCCACAACTTCCTGCATTTACGATGGCACAAGTTTTGATTATTATTGTACTCATCCAAACCCTTCAAATGGTATATCATACAAGGACATATGGTTTTTAGTTACAGGCCCATAGCAAGGCTAAAATAACTGGGGGGGGGGGGGGGCAAGCGAATTGGCCAAGCAAAGCTACCCCCTGTCAAAAAATAGACATTAAGGAAGCTTAAGCAACGACGACGGCGACGGTGACGGCGACGGCAACGGTTCTCACTAGGGTTCTTAAGTGCACTTGAAGTGCACTTGGTACGTACTTGTAGTGTGAACTCCTTTCTGAGAGCGTTTTCTAAGTCTGACTTACGTTTCAATAGAAGCACTCATCTGATTTATTTACACGTTTAAATCTCATTGTAAAATGTATCAGAGGTAAAAAATTAATATCAGCTGAATGTAATTAAAAAGTTAAATAATTTGCAGTAGTTCGTTTTCTAAAAGCTCCATATTTCCTGTGCTGTTGATGTGTGCGGAATCACCCAAGTATAGCTTGCGCACTTGGAGTGTGAACGTTTTAATGACGGCAACTTTTAGGTTTCTTTGTTGCCCTGGCGATATGCGTAAAACAAAAGGATCCAAGTGCACTTCAAAGTAAGGTCTACCCCTTACTTGGGAGCGCACTTCACCAATGACAGTACAGCCGTGCAGATAAAAGCACATGGGAGCGCAACTTTGAATTCCACAGGGAACGAGCTCTCAGCGTTTTGGTTTCCAATTCTGGAGTCACTGGCGACTTCCAAAAGACTCTCAAGCAGGATCTCAAGTTTTACTTTAGCCGTTGTATTGGAAGGCGTATTTCAAGCCGACTTTGGGTAAAAAATTCTACGTTGAAAAAAAAAAAGGTTGTAGTCCAACTCTCACGCTTAGCCAATCAAAAACACTACAGCCATGCGTGCATTCAATACTCATGAGATACAAAAACACGTTTTTAAGGCCCCGTCCACACGTATCCGGATATTTTTGAATCCGCAACTTTTTTGTTGCGGATTAGGAAATGTTCGCGTCTACACGTAGCGTATTCGAATCGTATTTGCCCGTCCACAAGTATCCAGATTCGTTCTAGCAGCAAGGGCTTCTCTTTAAATGTTGTCAAAAAAGCATACGCAAAGGCCAAGTTCAAATCAAAGTTCAACTGTAAACACGTTATTAGACTAGAAATAAGTCCATGTAGAAGTGAAGCGATAACATTTCGGTCGGCCATGTCGAATATTCGCGTGGTTAAAGACTGGATCTGATATTGTTACGTCAGCGTATTCAAAAATATCCGGATTCGACCGTCCACGTGATGCCATACTCGTAGCGTATTCAAAAATTTCCACTCTGGAGAGCGAATTCAAAAAGCTGCGGATTCGTGAGCCGAATTCGCCGGATACGTGTAGACGGAAGGCCAATCCGCAACAAAAAAGTTGCGGATTCAAAAATATCCGGATACGTGCGGACGGGGCCTAAGACGAGCACGAAAAATTTCCCAAAAATTAACTAAGAGTGAACATAGTATTACACCAGGCTCTGAGGCGATTTTTTTGCTGAATTAAGTTCAAATAAAACTTGACTTCATAAGAAAAATTATTTTACTATTTGACTTAACGTTTTATGCATATCGTACTTTGGTCCTGCAACTTTGTTTATCAAGCTAAGCAACTGCGTACCAACTTGTGCTCGCAAGTAATTTGCATCTAAACATGTATGCACAGTCATGCCTGAAAATCTATTGTCTCGTCTTTCCAAAGCAGACCTCAAGTCTATTTGATTTCCAAGTGTACTTCAAGTGCACTTTGGTCCCTTGTGTGAACCGGCCTAATATGTTTAGTAACCAAAACAACAACTCTGCATTTTGGTACATTTCTTTGACGTCTCTGAATGACTAAGACGTGTAATTTCCTAATTTCACGTTTTATGGAGGGCGTAAACACACGACGACGAATTTTTCTTTGTCTTTTTAAACTTGGAACTGGTCCTTAAGAACAAACAACTGTTAGCGGGGGAAACTGACAGGTAATAAACAGAAAATACAAAGGCACTTTGAGCGGCAGAATTCAAGACTGATTGTTGCACATTTGATAATTTGTTTTAATTATATTTTTGGGGGACATTAACTGTTTTTTAACTTCAAATAATTCTTTTTTTTTTTTTTTTTTTTTGGGGGGGGGGGGGGGTAGTTTTTGAAAGTAGTATTTGTCCCTTCCTCCGCTAAGTATGTTGTACTATACCTTTACGCTCATTGCCTCCCAGTGCCTGTCTTTGATCCCAGGAGTGCACAAGGCGTTGATAAGAGGCATGTTGATCTTGAAGTTCTCCAGCCTGGCTTTTGTAGTGGATGCCACCCTGAGTGGACCGCGGAACTCTGGATGAGCAAACTCTTTTGTCAGCTTATAACTTACTCTCCACAGCTCCGAAACCTACGGCAATAAAAACGTTGATAGCTTAAGCAAGGCAAATGCAACAGAAGAGTGAATGTATCCATATACACTTAAGCACCTGCCAGAATAATTATAGTCTTGTAGCGAATGATTGGCAATATATCCACAAATGATAACGGTGTGAAGCCAAAGCCGATTACTACCTTCATGCACAGTCAACTCTCTCTAAGTGGACACCCTTCTAAAGCGGACACCCCGGTAAGGCAGACACCCCTGTAAAGTGGACATCGCTTTAACGCGGACACCTCTTTCAGCCGTCATCAATGGTTGTCTCGTCCTGGCCGAATTTCACTTATTTGTCTGTAACTAAACTATCTATAAGGCGGACAGCTGGAGCCGGTCCCGAGGGTGTCCGGCTTAGAGAAAGTTGTACTCATTAGCCCAGAGTTACGTCAACGTCTTCCAAGTCCCCAAGTTGGTCACCTATGAAAACATCAACTGTAATTTACGTTACAAATACCTCTTCTTCGATCTCTTCTGCATTTAGTTTTAAAATAGGCCCAGCCAGCCACATTTCCTGCTTGTCATGGAAAGTCACCAAAGCTCGCCACAGCTTGTCAAATGGTTCCTTGGCGTCGATTATTTCTTGGATTTGAGGAAATGCGCTGCGTGTTTCACAACCAAGCAGGTCCTCTTCTTTGTTGATTCTCTTTCTCTGTGATAAAATGAAAGAAACGTACTTGTTGTTAGAAAACCAGCCCTTGTAAAAAGTGATCTGAGGTGGGGTCAACCACCTCACTCCTTTAAAATTATCCTGATTGCAGAACCCCTTATAAGATCCAAATATTACCGACAATATTCTATGCCTGGCCAACAGGGAGACACCTTTATAGCATTCATAACACCTGAAAGAAGAGAGTAGGCCAAAACTACTGGATCCAAAGCAAAATCTGTACTTGATTCCTGAGGGAACGCACAAACGAGGAGGACCCAGGCTGACACGGAGACGATTGGTTGAAGCATAACTATAGGGAAGAGTGGATAATCCCAGGAGTGAAGAAATAAAGACTGACCAAGGTAGGGCGTGCTGGAGGAGTCTTTGGAAGAAACCTTTGAATCCATGTAAGTGCATATGATCATTCAATTTGAAAGCGATGGAGCAGTACTTTCGTCTAGTGCTGTTTGTTTGTCAATATTTTGCCAAATGAAATTTGGAAACCTTGCTTGACCAGGATTGGGGCTTGGATGCTTTTGGAGAAAGATCAGTAACCCCATTGGATTTCAAGCAGACTCATTTGTTAGAACTGTATGCTAAGACATACGGTTTGACTGAGGCATTACATGATAGGATTAAAATTCAAAGTGACAGCACCTCTTCAAGAAATCCTTGCACTTTATCTCTAAGCTCATTCAGCTGTGATAAGTAGGTCTTTGCCTCGGACATTCTATCTTTGGTGTGGAACTCTTTCACACTCACAAGAGTTTCATTCAGCTGCATTTCAAACCTTGCCAGCCAATCGAACAGCTTGTTCATAGCAGTATCATGCTCCCTGGTAATACGAGTCTCACTGGATAAGACAAACAACCATACATTACACATACCACACCCCTGCTCCTCCGTATACAATGAGCCTCCGCATTTATATCATAAAGAGTATTGGATACCTCAATACATAATTTAAAGCGAATAATTCCTAATACTGTACAAAAGTTATGGAAACAATTTTCGACAAGTTTCGGAGCGAAATTTCCAGTAATTTTTGTCAATATTTTGGAAGTCAAATGGACTACTGTTTACAATGCTGTTTATATTCTATAAGATTTTAAGCCAACCTTAAAGGGGCATTTTTGCCATGCGCAAGCGCGAAGGGTGTGCAATGAGCAAGTACAGTACTCGTTTTGCTCGCTCTTCGAGAAGTATCATTAATATTTCATCCAGATAAGGGAGATCCTGAAAAATGCACCTCAGGACGAGGTGAAGAAAACAAATTTTCAGATAAATTTATGAAAGTGGCTAGCCTATTGGTCAATCTCTTATTCTACCTAATGTCAGGCTGGAACAAACGCTGCATAGTTTGAACTGGAAGGACACCAGTGCAATAATAGTTCAAGATTAATTTCAGACTCAAAGAAAATCAATTTTTCAAAACAGACAGTAAACATGTCTACCTCATTTTTATGATTGGTATAATGCGGTCTGGCCAGGTAAATGTAGTCTCGTTTAGCGCCAAGTGATCATCAGCCAAGAAAGTGTGATCCATCAGGAACAAAACCAGATCTGCAGCTTCCTCCAGCTCTGTCTGATGTAATCAAAGGGATAACCAAATTAATTTTCAAGTTATACATCAAACACGAGTAAGAGTTAATGAACTGTAATCCACTTCCATCCTTGCAATCCAGCACTTTATCTTAACACTACTACTTGTTTTTTTTCTTTTCAGTTAAGTTGTATCAGAAACCCATAAGGGGGTTGAAACGTGTAAAGCACATTCGCAGCTTCCGAATAGTCATTTTTTGCTTGTACCATACATGTATTTGGAAACCCTTCGATCCAGGGAGATTGGAAGCAAGTTGTTCAAGCAAATTGATTGGTTAATATTTTTATCTTGATTTCCCAAATATGTGGCTGTAACAACTTATTAGCAAATTGAATAATCGGAATCTCGTTTTAAAGCATACAAGAGACAGTTGCAAGTTTCAACCCACTGTACTGGTTGTATATTTGGTGGCATTTGCCGATATAACATGGAAAAGGTAAGTGTAATAATTATTCTGTTATTTCAGCAGGACAATATCCCTTTAAAACAATTACTCAACAATCGCAAACAAAGTTCCCATTTTCATGACCTACCTTGAGATGCACCAAGGGTCCTGATCTCAAGCTGTCTATGTACTTTTCAAGGTCGACCAGTTCGTCAGTGGTCTTCGCTGATGATGTTATGCGATTAACAATGTAATCATACTGCTGGCAGATGGAGCGGTTAAAGTCAAAACTCTTCCTGATCAGCTTCGATGTCATCATGTTCACAAGATCACTGGCACGTAACACAAGGTACTGAAAAGAGATACAAAGTTATAGTTATGCTGTGCGTAAAAACGAAGGGTTTAAACCTTCTAAAGGGCGATTTAGATGGTACGATTTTGCGTACGATTATTGCATGAGACACGCTTACGCCACGACTACAACACGAATTGCGTCGTGTAAATCAACCTACAACATCCTTACGACAGACACACACAACACGAAAAAGGTCGTAGGATTTAAAAACATGTTTTAAAACTCTACGACAATCGCAGCCGAGAACAATAAAAGATGACATTTCGTGACGTTTTAGTGACAAACATTTATTGAGTAGGAGGAGGGTGGAAGTGGTGTTGCGTCAAAATGGGAGACTAAGAGTCGGAGGAAGTTACAAGGTACAAGTTTAAAATTCCTGTAAATCCGATAAACCCAAGGGTAAACTCAAGGTGTCTTTTTCTCAAGAAGAGACAGAACGCCTCATATCATTGTGGAGTGAGGAGGAGGTGTTGTTCAATTGTAAACACAAAGACTATTCTCACTGGGGCCATTACACACAAACGTTCCCAAATCCGCAAGAATTCCACTGTTTCTACACCCGTGCATCCGTGAGCCCATAGGGGGTGGTTTTGTGCATATATTAGATGGTTTTGTATAAATAGGCCGTTGTTATCCGGTTTATTCCTCTCTTCGTTCTAACGGCCGCCAGACGTCCGCTTGGCGCCCCTCCCTCCTCCCCGCAGCGATGACCAGACGTGTTCTTTCATTTTTGAGCTCCCGCTCCCTTTCGTTTCCAGGCTCGCTTCTTCCCATAACTCATACTAACTTGGGGTGTTTGGAGGTGAGGGCTCCAAGTGGGAATATATTACTATTTCAAGACCGATCCACGACAAAATGCCATCAATCCCATCTTGTTGGCTTTGGAGAAACGTAGTTCCTCCATCAACTGCCGGAAAACCCCTTTCTCCCATATTCACTGTAACCATTTCTCTCTAGCTTCTCGTACCCTTTGCCGTTTTTTTCTTCTCTTGCATAAAACAGCCACAGCCACAGCCAACGCAATTTGCATGTCGGCTGTTTTGGCAACATTGTATGCGATTGTGTGACGTTGAAAGTGAAAATGTTGTACGCATGTAAATGTTCGTAAGTCATGGCGTGAGCGTGTCGCATGCGGTAATCGCAGGCAAAATCGTAGCGTCTAAATCGCCCTTAAAGCAGTTTTCAGTTGAGTGTCGTAAAACCAAAACTCTGGTAGTTTCTTGGTGTTGCGGATGGTGTGATCACCAAGTGACGTAAAACAAAAGATTCAAAAGACACTGAACAACACCCACACCACAACACAAAAGCTAACCAACAATGGCTTCCGCCACATCAAGAAACACCCAAAACTCTCACTGACCAATCAAAACAGATACAGGAATCACAAACTGAATCAAATACATGTAGCCAGTGCCAAGGATGGGAAAACACGTGCGTGTAAGTCAGGATTGTTTTTGGTTTTACTCCTGATTGGTTAAGAAAATGGCGCAAAAATTTTTATCCAATCACAAAGCGTAGCAATGCAAAGAAAAAGCAATCGCAAAATTACTTTCAACACTCAATTGAATACCGCTCTAAACAAAATCAAACTTGCATGTTCTAATCACAAGAGGCCTAGCTAAGAGAGAGCTGTTGAAGCAAGAAATTGCAAATGAACATAATCGGCACACAGCTGGGCACGCACATTTTTTTAAAGTCTAGCTTAAATGGTTAACCTGGTTTATGTTAATTCGCTTTTTATTTCGTGCTGCATGCCACCTGGAAGGGATGTTGTAGGTTAAAATTATTTTAGGTTAAAATTATTTCAACTAGGTTAATTTTTATTTTCCTTTGTCCCAGATTCATTAACATAATCTCAAACAAAGGAAAATAAAAATTAGCCTAGTTTGAAATAATTTTAACCTAAAATAATTTTAACCTACAACAGAACTACCAGAATCCTTTAGTTTTTTGTTTTCCCATGTTAATTAGGACTATTGTTATTTAAGCTTCACCGGGATTACAAAATTGAAGTAAGAAAGGAAAACGAAATGAATTCTGACAATTGCAGTAAAACAATGCCTTCGTGAAAATCGCCTATAGCCCAGCATTCCTTCTGTTTCACATGCATTTTGATAGCTATCTAGATTAATTAAATGTGCGCATACTTCCTTAATCTTGGTGCAATCCAATACAAACAATTCCATAGGAATGAAAAGATCCATGGAGGCAGCCATTTTTGAAAGATCATAGACTTTTTGTAACTCTCTTCCATACTCCAAAAGATGTCGATCAGTAGCAATGAACTTCATTGTTTTTGCGTCAGACTCTCTTGTCAGTAAATAGTGAAGTGGTTCATAAACCGACCGGAATCTTAAATAGAAAAGAAAAGCACAGTTAATAAAATAACGTACCTGTGAGATGTATCTGTAAGGCTTTGTAAAAAACGCTGATATCATTTACAGACAGGTGGTGGATCCAGGGGGGGGGGGGGGGGTAAATATGGAGGGGGGAGGGGTAGCAACAACAACGACGACGTTTATTCATACTGTAAAATTACAAAGATGCATATGTTGTGGTGCAATTTTGTCCTGGGGCAGTACGCAGCTCTTACAAGGTCTTCTCTGATTTGCTGAGAAAACAATAGAACAAACAACACAACAATGGCTAACAATAGACCCTAGACCTAAACACAATAGAGTTGCATGATATACAGGTCCAATGAAATTAGAGGTTGTAAAGAGCTGCGTGGTATCTGTTTGTCCTTGGTGCAAATTTTATTTTCCTTTGTTCAAAACTTATTATCATACATTATCATACATTTCCATACCCAAAAACAAAGGAAAATAAAATTTGCACCAAGGACAAAATTGCACCACAACATACGTTATACATTACAAAGATGTATACATAATGGTAGGTAGGCCTCTTTCCTGAATATTATGGGATTGATACTTCTTTGTCACAGCCATAACCCATCCCATCTGTGGTGAAATTAATGACAGATTTAGGGGAGGAGCCCAGAGGTCCAGGAAACCACTCCACGCTTCTTACATTTCCAAGAAGATAACGCCCATGGCAGTGAATTTTTTTTTTAATTCAATTCCATTTCACTCCTCCTTCCTCTCCCTTACTCCAGACCCTTGCCTGGCCCATCTACATGGTTTCAACACTTGTTCAACAACCATTTGATATTATTTTGTTGGGCGAATGTTGATGAGATGTTGAAACCAAAAAAAATGTTGAGCGGAAGCATTTTCTCTTGGTGGAAGCCCGTGAAAGGATTTCAATATCCGTTCAACATTTTCAATAAAGTCATTGCATAAGAACTGGGAACAAGCTCTTAGTTCCCTTTGAGGGCATGTATCTATCCATCAAATGTTGAAAGAAGTGTTCAAACCAGGCTTCAACACAATCCAACATTTTCAAGAACAAATGAAATGTTGAAGCGATCTTGAATCAAAATTGAAAGCAATTACAATTTGTGTCAACACACTTTCAACAACATTCAACACGTTTCAACTTTTAACCTGTTTAAACGTTCTCAACATTCGTTCCACACAAACAATTTTGATGCGATTTTATGGGGAATTTCAGCAGTGACATCGGTGGTGTGATTTTAAACTACTTGTAAACTACTTGTAAACTACTTGTAAACTACTTGTAACTACTTGTAATTTTTATTGCAAATTCACAGCAGTTTAATTGCATCTCATGACAGGAAGAGAGTGTGTGTGAATCAGCATACAAACTGTCTAATTGTAGGTTATCTTACTTGAGAGGTCCAGCACTGTTTTTGTCCACCACACAAGCAACTCTTTCCTTTGCCCACTGAACTCTTTCTTCATCAAGCTGTACACTGCTGATATGACGTTTCGTAAGTCCTTCATCTTCATAGAACAACTGATGTTCAACACACTCAAAGCCTTGGACACTCTTCACCATGTGATCAAAGATCTCATGAATTGTTTTTACCACATCTGGGAAATTTGGCTCAAATTCAACTGTCATATTTTCTGCATCAGGAACCTAGAAAAAGAAACCGTCAAGATAATTATCAATATAAAGACAATTTGCTGCAATAAAGGTAGGTATTGAAGGTAGACATGTGGTAAGAGACTCGGTGGTGCAGTGGTTAGCCTGTTGGACTTCAGATCCACAGGTCGGTGGTTGAGGCCTGTCCTTAGACAATAAACATTACTCCACATTGTTTCTCTCCACCATAGCCAAAAGTGATAGAAGGAATGAAGTATGAACTAAATAGACAAAATAACGGCTAGAAAAGTCAAAATTTCACAAGAATGGCAAGTTTGATTTCTTGACCGCCTGTCAATAAATCAAATTTCATGAACTGTAATCCACTTCAATTCTTGCAATCCTCCATGTTGTCTCCAAACTACTAGCTGTTTCTGTTTTGCTCAAAAAAATGTTTTTATCCATTTTAATTGTATATTTGGTGGCATTTGGTTATATAACGTGGAAATAAGCTAAGCGAAATCTTGCTATTTTGGCGGGACACTGTCTTTTAGTAAGGTACATTTGTAGTCATGTAAGACTTCACGATTCTTACCACTGTGAGTACAATTGGCTGTGGTAATATGGGAAGACATCTTTCAAATGGCCCAGTAAAATCATTTCCAAGTTTGTACATCTCAATAAACTGCACAAGTTCTGTGATGGAGGAATACACAGTGCTACGAATGCTTCTTGACATGAGTGCAGCAACTGAAGAGAAGAAATGATCCATCTTGACCACCCTGGATTCCTACAACAATATATATTATTAATATAAGATCATATTTGGTTACATACACTGGCAGATTTATTTTTTACTGTAAAAAGAACAAAACACCAAATACAACCTTTTCGTTCCTAGACCGAGTACTGAAGCAGGCAAACAAAGTTTTCAATATTGCGGTTCCGTTGTCTGGAACAGCTTGCCTTTGAGCGCTAAGATACAGCCCATTCTTAGCTCTTTTAAATCATGCATTTAATTTCGATCTAATTTAATGATAGTTAATAAAGGATAGTTTTTATAGTTTTTAGTATAATCCTGTATAGATAATTTATTTAATTAGAAAATTTAATTTACATGTAGTTAAGTAATTTAATCTACTGTTGTTTAAAAACACTGCTCGATGGAAGAGCACATATTATGAATTGACACTGTATATAAATAAAGTTTACCTACCTACCTACCTACCTACCTACCTACCTACAATCACTTTGGCCACATATTTGGCCACAGGATACCCTCATATTGTAAACCATATTGTAAACCTTAAAAGACTCTTAAAACAAGGAATGTTGAGAAAACAATTTCCTTTCTTGACAACTGGTCCAACTAAAACAAGCCTTTGGTTGTGGGTAGTGATCTAGTGTTTAGCCCTATTCCCTGCCATTGTATTGTTTAGGCAAGAAACTTTGCTCCACATTGTCTCTCTCTTGACCCTTGCTTAAGTTTGCATAATTTGCTTAATAAATTAAAGATGACTAAATAATCTTGGACCACTTCTCAACCAATCAGAAGTAAAACAAAAGCCAATATTGTGACTTGCTTGCACATGTTTTCCCACGCTTGTTGCCAGCAACAGAGTGTGTATAATATGCGAGCCAGCGAGTCATGCGAGTCAACATGCGAGCCATGCGAGCCATGCGAGTCAACATGCGAGCCATGCGAGTCAACATGCGAGCCATGCGAGTCAGTATAAAATAACTTTTTTTTTTTAATGTAAACTACAAAACTAACCTCTGTAGGCTCGAAACATCTATTCCAAAGATTGCTGCACTCCTCAGAGTTATAAAAATACAAATGGCATGTCTTCCCTTTACCAACCATTATTTATTGAGAGCTGGATGGTGGATCTTTTTACATGTAAGCCCTGATGCCAACACTACAAATTCTTCTTCTGATAGTGCTAGTTTGAGAATTCGATTAAGGTGGCTAAACAGTCTTTTTTCTTTTTGCGCGCGCGTGCAGACTGGGTTGGAATTTACCCACGTGACAACTGCCGTGCATGCGTAATTTCCGATCTTCACATGCATGTTGACTTCGCTCTATCCAAAGCGCGTTTTACGCGATTTTGAAAAAAATCTGTCGAGATAAAAAATTTACCAACGAATTCCAAAGCGTTTTTTCTTTAAAATTTTTGACAGATTGTTTTTTTCAAAGTTGGTGCTCAGGTACACAGGGGTCAAAGGCCATGTGCAAAGTAGCAGAATAGCGGGAATGAAATCCAAGTATTCCGGAATGAGAATAGTTCCCAAGGGAACGCTCATTTGCATTGTTCCAACTATTCGGATTGATCCCAAACGAACGCGCCCTTAAAAGCCCAATGGTGTTACATGTACCATGGCAACATGCTAAACTCGACACGCCTACATGTATGGGAAATTAATACTGCAATATTTTGATTTCAGGGTAAAATGTGATGGCAATCCGCAAAGTATAACTAATTGTTTTGCCTCCCAATATACTAAATAGGGAAACCAAAAACTACATTTTACAGTTGTGTGCTTAGTACCCTGGCCTTTGTGTGAAAGTGAGGCTGGAGTTGACTTTATTTTGATACAAACCTTTCTGCTTTTCATATGTAAATCATGTTAGCAAGCATAAGAACAACATGATTTACATATGAAAAGAAGAAAGGTGTCTATCAAAACAAGGTCAACTTCAGCCGCAATTCCACACATGCAAAGACCAGGTTACTAAGAAGATAACTGTAAATTGGTCAATTCAAGACAATTTCTCTTTGGTGATCAAGTCCTTAATTCTCACAACCTTCTCATGGGTATGAACATGTGTACTGATACAGTGAGGAGAAATGTGGTGCTGATAACTGTTAGGGCTAAAAGGGATAAAGTGTCCCAACGTTGCTTTCATGCCAAAACTGCTTGCATGCCATCAAAGTCAACATTTATTTTGTTAGAATCTTCAGTAATTGCATGTGAACTTGCGGATTAATTTTCAATTTTGATTAATTTTTAATTTTTTCAATATATACATTTGGTCACTGAATTAGACTACTATGAACTGTAACAAACAATATAGATAGAAAGATATCTCAAGAAGTATAAGTGGTAGTAAATCAAAATGTTCCAAGGCTAAGTCTCTGTTCTTGCGTTAAATCTGGATCCAAATGCAATGTCATTTGAAAAGGACAAAAAGGAATAATAAATGAATTTCTTGGCATTTTTGTTATGCAACTCAAACTAGGGCAAAAGAAAAATGTACGTAAAATCCATGTACGATGGATGGTCCGGTATGCACCTTCAGTGCTAGCCTGGAGGTCACCTGGCGTTATTTATTATTATTTTTTTTTGCATACAGCACATTTAGCTTCTTTATTATTTTTTCGGGCATTGATCTGGAATGTCTGATTTGCAACTTTCGGCAGTCGCGAAAGAGGTACTTTCTCCGGAAAAGCGTTGATTATTTTTTGCCATTCAGCTTGGGTGAATTTTTTTTTTATAAATTAATGGTTCATCTTTAGTAAAATGGAAAACATTATGCAACACCCAAACTAAGTGATGACAGTTCTTTCTGCAAGCCAGAGATCAGGGGCGGATCCAGGATTTTGAAATGGGGGTGAAATTTTAAATGCAATGCACATTCTCCACCTCAAAAAAGATATCAGAGAAATAAAATATTATTTATTTGAGAAATACTTTAGAAAAAAGAAAGAAAGGGTCTCAGAAAAGGGGGGGTGAAAATTTCACCCCCCCTGGATCCGCCCCTGGAGATGTACAGGAAGCAGAGTCTTTAGACAGTGTTACATCCTCCTGGTAACCCATGGTGTCTAGAATTTTAAACTTGAATAAGTTCACAAGCGATGGAAGAGATAAAGGCCGATAAGCTGAAGGAAGGGAAAAGGACTGGGAACTAATATTTGAAAGGGACTGGGAACTAATAATTTGTCTCGCATGGCTCGCATGGCTCGCATGACTCGCATGACTCACATGGCTCGCTGGCTCGCAGTTTGTCAATACCCCCAGCAACATGTATTTGCTTACGTTGTGTGATTGGCCACCAGAGTAACTACTTTGGTTTTGGTTTAACAACACAATAATTGAAAACCACTCTGTAACAATGCATTTTAATAATGCTTTTTTAAAAGGATAATAACGGGAGTACCTCATCCTCTGGCATGCATTCCTCGATGTCATCTCTTCTGTCACTGATAACTTTCACACAGGATGGAATCCACATTTCCATGAGCCTCTTAACACCTTGCTGAGTTGCTCTGTATGCATTTTTCTTGAGATCAGTTATTGTCAGAGGAAGAGATTCGTTCAGACTGGGAATGTCAATTAATCTTAGTTCCGAATACCTTGAAATAACCAAAAAAAAACAACATGTTAATAATTGATTGATAAATAATTTGGAGATAACCACAGTATGTACATGCACAATTAACAGTGGCTGTGCTAACAGCTTAATTAGAACATGATCATATACAGTAACAACTTTTGAGCACATAAAGTTACATGCCTTCTTTCATCTCAAGGAAATGTTTTGATGGATCTGTGAACATGTAAGTGATTGGATGTTTCAGAGAGGTCAAAGTCAACCATTTTTTTTTGGTCGTCCAGTTTTTGCCTGTGCATACAGATGGCACCTATGTTAGTGACGAAAATGAGCTGGCAAGTGAAGCAAAAACGTGAAAAAATAAAACGAGCCTCTTTTTTAACCAGCCCGACCCCAGACTGTTTGCTACAGTTAGTAGCTCCCTTCATTTAATTTGTTGGCTCATTTTCACAGCTTTGCCAATGTGAGCCTGCTGTCTATACATTATTTTAAAATACTCGCACACTATGCATGACTGGTTAAACCAAGTTCATTATAACTCAATAGAGCACATGCATGGCATAAGGTTCATTATAACCGTTTACATTTTATAAAAAATTATAAAAAAACGTGTTCCTCATTTATTGTTGAGTTATATAAGCCTTGGGAATTTTTAAGAACACTTAAGAAGTGTGAGAAACACTCACTGGACTTCAGCTTGTGCTTTTCTACACTCCTGTCGTGTTCCTAAAAATTCCTGTGTGCTTATACAGGGGTTTCAATAAGAATAGGCAGCTGGCCAAGGTATAATAGGTGGCTGCAATAGATAAGGGGCCAAAAGGTCCCGTCCCACTAGGGGGTATGGTAACTGGTGGTGAGAGGCGAAGAAGGCAGTGGCACACCGCTGGTTGCCCGCTTCTATTGAAACCCCTGCTTATAAAATTGTAACTCAGCAATGCTTTTCAAGACGACTGCTAAAATTCAAGACCTTTTCAAGATTGTACGAACCATGTTAGTATAAATATGAAATGTGTGGGGAAAGAAACGAACGCTGTCAAAAATTGTGGCTATTTCCCAGCATGCAGTGCGGAGGTGATGTCGAAAATCAAGGCAAGGTCAGTATGCACTAGAATGAGAGGCTGTTGCTCACAAAAATTCACTGCTAAGCTAGGACTAGGACTGAATTTTGCTGTGAATGTTGACTTTTGGGTTTGCCACGATGATTTGAATGAAAAGAACTAAAGGCAAAAACGTGATTTTTGTTGTTTTTCTATGACGTTAAAAACAGTCATTTTTGTCATTGTCCAAATTCAAACGCTGATATTCTGCAAAAATCGCTGACTTTTTTGTGTTAATTGGATATCTCAATTTGAGGGACTTTCTAGTCAATGCTCACAACTGCTAGTTAAGGCAATGTTCGCACGATTGAGAAAGTTGCAATTTTTTAAAGCAGTGGAGTCTTGTACGGGCGGGTGGTTCAGGTGTCAATGGGTTAAAATTAATTTTGATTGCTGCATTCCCATCATTCATTCCCTACGAACTTACTCTGATTCCCAAAGGTACAACAGATCTCGCAGGACAACATGAGTTACAAATAGGTTTTTGGCCAGGTACTCTCTGCCAGTAATAACTGAAACATGCCATGGAAAATAGTCTCTTCCAGCAGGATAAAGCATCTGAAAGATCAACAATGAAACACAAGTAAATGTATTGCTTCAATTTTTGATATTGTATTGACATTAAACATTTTCAGTTTATTCCATTTCATTCCATAATAAACAGAAAGCAGGTCACTATTTTAGCAAAAGTTTAAAACTAAACTTGACTTCCCAGAGGGGTAGGGTGGGGGCAAACCAAAAAAAACTGTGGGAGAACAGTTAGGGAATTTTCTAGAACAAGACGCTGTGGGAGCGTATACTTGGGCGTCGTTGTATTAGGCATATTGGAGAATAATTGTCTTGGGAATCTGCATGCACGTTATTTCACGGTTTGATGATAGGGAGTATTCGGATAGTGTGAGCAGTCTAACAAAGAAGCGCGTTAACCGTCTAAAACAAGAAGACGCAGTACACTTAGCGTGCGAGACCACTGTGTCAAAAGACGAGTACATACTGAAAAATACAAATCGATGCCTACTTTGTACTTACCGTTGAAAAAAAAAAGGCCGTATGTCAGAGTTTCCCGATGGTTGTTATTGGTTTTAGCTAAATCTTGTAACTAGCTGGTCTGTGTTTCCGACACTTTTGAAGTGAATGCAAATGTAGCCGCAAAGTGGCTTTTCGAAGCCATGATGTAATTGCCTGGTCCGGCCCGAGGTCAAAACAACTTTTCCAATTGAACGTTTTGCTGGAAGTATTCCCGCCGTTATTGTAATAAAGTTTGAATGAAACATAAATTTAATCAAAGTTAACGACAGAAGTGATAATTTAGGAGGAGAGAACCAAATTTAGCCCTTTGAAATATATTTTTTCAGTTGAGGTAAAAATGTTTCAATTTGCATAATGTGAAAGTAATTTGAAACCTTTCCAGTAACGCATAACGCAGCTGTTTCATAAAACATCTCGCAATCAGACACACGAAAATATATCCAGTTTTTATTCCTCTGTATCCGAAACACAGAAAAGAAAATTAAATGAAAAAGTGATCGCTTTAAGGTTATTTTCGCCCGAGAAACTAACTAGCTAGCGGAAGCAAAACTCGCAAGAAACGTCTCGCAAGACACCGCGTGCATTGTTTACATCTTCTCTCGGCAGTGAATTTTTGCACCCAAACTGTTTCAGTTGGCTGTTCTGTTCCTTCAACTTCACGAAATCAAAATTAATGAAAAGCAAACAACTGAAAGAAGTGAAATTAATTGGGATTCCTACCACGCTTATATTTCTTCCTTCGCTGTCCACTGTTCAGTTCTTATCAAATAAGCGCTATGTATGTATTCGTCTAAATTATCTTCTTCATGTTCGTTTAAACATGTTTTAGCGGGTTTCCGTCATGAAGGTATCGTAGAATTAAATCGCGAGTGCCAAATACTTTCGCAGTGTCTTCTTGAGTAATTTCCTTACGCATATTGAATATGAAACTGTTAGATGCAACAGAGAAAACACAACTCGCACTTTGTGATGTTCGCCTCGCATCAACAAACAGGTGTACTCCACTGCGGTCAAACGAGAGAAATTTGCAAACGTTAATCAAAGTACTTCAGAGTTAAGGTTGTCATTTTTACTGTTTATTAAAAGTTTCATATATTAACAATACACTGTCAACTCCTTAAAGTTTTGAAAGTTTACTAAAAAAGTTCTAAGCGTTTGAAAACTATGAACCGCAGAACTGTCGGCGCCATTTGCCAACACAATTTTGCTCAGGCACGAAGCGTTTTGATCAGTATTCAACGATCGAAAAAAGCTCGTTATTTTGAGCCGGAAAGATGAAAAGATAGTTACATAAACTAATTATTTTATACATCCTTGCCCACGTTTCCACGTAATACTAAATGAATCCCACCAAATAAAACGAAAAACGCCTCGGACGTGTGATCGCGGTGAAGGTTTGAACAATCCCGCCATCCCCAGAGTTGCGCAATACTGCACATTTGTGGACGACCAAACTGCATTTTAATACTTGGTCGCTACGCCCAAGTAACAAGACAATACAAAGCATGCAGGCATTAATAGACATTAAAAAGAACTTCCAATTAACTTTAAAATCAAGAGTGCTAATATTGAAAAAATGATTGGAAATTACTACAACTCACTGGTTGAGGCATAAGAAGGCCAAGTCTTCTTTGTTCTGCAGGATCCAAAAGGACATAATCCAGGATACTTTGCTTCACACTGTGCACATATTCTGCCTCCATTTCCTGAAATAATAAAGTTCAATAATAAAGTTACTAGGCATATGCTGCCTGTTTTAGGACGCCACTTTCCTTAATTTTTTAGAAATAATAAAGTTCAATAATAAAGTTACTAGGCATATGCTGCCTGTTTTAGGACGCCACTTTCCTTAATTTTTTATTCTTATGCTGCCTGTTTTAGGATGCCATTTTCCTTAATTTTTTCTTAGTACGCGTACTAATCATAAATTCTGTACTTAGAATATACGTAACGTACTAACCCTATTAACTTACTAACGTAAATATACGAGCAAACAGGGGCCGTACTAAGAATCTTGAGACTAAGAGACTAAGAATATACTAAGAATCTTGATATATGTGAGGGCAAACAACAATTGAGGGCAAACAAGGGGCAAAAGTGAGGGCAAACAGGGGGCTGTACTAACATACTAAGAATATAAGTGAGGGCAAACAGGGGGCCGTACTAACATGCTAAGAATATAAGTGAGGGCAAACAGGGGGCCGTACTAACGTACTATGAATATAAGTGAGGGCACACTGGGCGCCGTACTAACATACTAACATACTAAGAATATAAGTGAGGGCAAACAAGGGGCTGTACTAACGTACTAAGAATATAATTGATGGCAAACGGGGGCCGTACTGACGTACTAACGTACTAACAATATAAGTGAGGGCAAACAAGGGGCCGTACTAACCTACTAAGAATATAATTGAGGGCAAACGGTGGCCGTACTAACGTACTAGCGTACTAAGAATATAAGTGAGGGCAAACAAGGGGCCGTACTAATGTACTTAGAATATAAGTGAGGGCAAACAAGGGGCCGTACTAACGTACTAAGAATATAAGTGAGGGCAAACAACGGGCCGTACTAACGTACTAACGTACTAAGAATATAAGTGAGGGCAAATAGGGTGGCATACTAACATGCTAAGAATATAAGCGAGGGCAAACAAGGGGCCATACTAACGTACTAACAATATAAGTGAGGGCAAACGGGGGCCGTACTAACGTTAAATATCGGAATAGGATATTTTAGTGAATATTTACGATTTCGAGAACGCTTACATGTTGTTAATATATACGTATAAGGTTTGATGCCCCTATACGTCGCTTTCGGTACCCATATCCCTTCCCCAGAGAAGAGAATTTCTTTTTCAATATCATTGTGTCATGTTTTCATTAACCCACTGCCACAAGGCTTCGAATCCTTAGTACTTTGTTACGCTGTACTAAGAAAAAGTGAAGGAAAATGAGTCCTGTTATAGGCATGGTATATTACTAGGAGGTGCCCCAGTACCACTCGCCTCCCTGTAGATCGGTCACAAATAATTTCATTACAGGCTCTAAAGAGTAAAAAATAAAAATAGAGCCATGCCCACAAAAAAAAAAGGATTCTAGGTTCCTTTCAAAATTGCAACAAGCACAGTCCCCATTACCTGAACATGGAATCTAATTCCCCTAGCTGGGTCTTATGTGCACAATGACCACTGTGAACTACAGTTGTATGCTTCCCAAAAATGAAACCTACAAATGGATAAAGAAAAAGCTCCCTTATACAGATTAACAAAAGCTCTTCTTTAAAAGGCCCCAATTCCCCTAACTCAAAAGACCCTCTGTTGGTCAAATCCTCCCAAAAAAGGGTCATTTTTTAAAATTTCATTGAAATACAATGTACATGTATAGTACCTTATCTAACTCATCTAGAGTTTCTTTAAAATCCTGCCGTAGGCCTTTAGGAAGAAAATCATGGGTTTTCTTCTTCCATTCCTTGCTCAGTGGTGCCACCATGTTAGTAACAATCGCATTCTCCACAAGACTACTGTATCGTTCTAACTGTGATTCAGGAGGTGATACAGCACGGGAAAGTCCAAAAGTAGGAGTTGTAGATGGAGGGAAACTAATATTCAACACTGAGAGAGTGTCCTCGTCATGCTCTCTGAATGAAGATACTGATGAAACGTTATGTGGTGAATTTGATTGAGTACAACTTCCCCTAAGATCATGGATCTCTGAGTCTGTATGACCATTTGAAATTGTTTCTGATTTAATACTTTCATCCTCATTTAGGTTCTTCAGCCTGCCTTGCTTGGCTGAGCCCCAAGCAACTTTTGCCTTTTTAGAGGTTGGAGAGTCTGATAGATATTCTTCATTAGGATGCATGCTACTGCTAGAAGGACTGGGAGAACGGCTGTTTGATTTTAATTGCTCTGCAGAATGAGCTTTCCTAACTCTTGGTGGTTTGGAACTTGACAAAGGACTTGTATTTACATCAATTATTCTTTCTCCTTCTGAGGTATCATGTTCATGTTGGGATGATAAACTTCTAGATTGGCCTGCAAGTGGAGGGCTTGTGTGACCCTTGATGAGGCCCACCCTGGGCACTCCCTGCTGGGTAACAAAATGTCCAAAATTTTCTTTAGAAGCCTTGGAAAAGTGTCCAGATGTTGGTGATTGGGATTGTCCACCATAAAGCGGTTGGATTTTTTCTTCAACAATATTTCCAGGAGGACTGTGACGCTGTTTGGGACTTATCTTCTTAGTTACTATAAATATATGGTATAAACAGAAAAAAACATGCAATAATTATTGAAATCTTAGGAACAGCTGGGTCAAAACAGATATCTGAACAAACTCTAGCAGTTTACCTTAACCCTTGAATGTATATAAGCAAATTTAAACCTCCAATGTGGTACAAGGGCTGGGGGGGGGGGGGGGGGGGGGGGTGTTGGAACTCCTGACTTCCCTTGTTTTTTTTTGCTTTGTTACAATAATATTGTAAACAATATTGCAAACGCTTTCAAGCCGTTAAACGGATATCCAGATATCCGTTAGTGTCCCCACTGTATTCCCAAGGGTTAAAATTACTCTTTAGTTATGGATTAACTCAGTAAACTTACCAGGATGAGATGTCTTGCCTTGTCGTTTATAAATCAACTTTGTTGTCAGACTCTGAGCTGATGGTGTATAGTTATTAGCCACTGCATCACTGCAAAATAGATACTATGAATAGGGCATCTTTAATGATTACCAACAGGTTCTAATTGCATGGGCATTCTGAAGGCATCTTAATACATAAAAAAGGTGGCTATTGTTTGGCCTTCAGACTCTGTGTTTAAAGGCCAAAACCTAACTGACATTACCATTTCTCATTGCCATCAATCATTTTAGCAGACACCTCAGAAAACAAAGAATGGGTTAAAAAAGTGACGTTCATGGGTTGCGATTGGTAGGCTTGTTTCTGTTTTCACATGTTCAAGTTTCAGTCAATGCATATATACAGTATTTTATTCCAATTAAGCTGTCTGCAAGACTTTGTGATGGCTAAAATAATCAGTGGGACTGCAGAAGAACAAACTGTGCATTAACCAAGCCCGATGTACTTTTAAACAATTTTAACTGATAGTCTGCAATTTGCCAAGGATGTCTTCATCATTAAAAGTTCAATTTTGTGGACAATTAAATTAGTATACATTTGTGATTTACATAAACATCACTAAATCTACCCGTCTGCTACCTTGTATGTCGGTAATGGCTTTTCTCTTTGGTTGGTGATGCTTGAGTGTAAGCTCCATACTCTACAATCTTTGGTCTGTCACTATAGGCAGGCTGCAGGAGAATGACATGTCATAACAGGGACTTCTTATAAGAATGGTTGAAGGGTTGTAGCAAAATCAAGGTGGGGTGCACATTGGCCACTGGGCATACCAGTGATAGATCCAGACCTTCAGCTAAGGGGGGAATGGGGGGCTATTGAAGGATTAACTATGAGTCAAATGCTGCGAAGATAATTCCAGCCCTCTCCCCTAGATGTGTCAATGTGTACCTCTGTAAGTGCTCAGAATGCCTAGTGGTGTGCCCATCATCAATTATATAATTAATAATTGATTGGAAACCTTAAGGCGATGTGATGATCGATTACACTTGATGTACAATTAATTATCATGAAAAAGTGAATCTTTACGAGAAATAAACAGATTCAAATGTACATGTATAACATTTAATATCATATTGTATGATGTCTTCATTGGGGTAGAAAACAGAAAATAATGATCATGGACATGCCTTGCATGTGTACCTAGATTGGTTTTCTGGGTTGGGCAAACACGGCAGTCAATATTCGTAAATTTGAATGATTTGGAATGATGCAGTATTTTTCTTTGGAATTGTGAATATTTATTTTGGTGCCTTTTAGGGATTAAAAAAATAAATTAAAGCCACCCTGAGAAATATACAGAGAATCTGGTAACTTTTAGGTGTTCTTTCAAGATTTCCAATGAGCATCTCTGTAACTTTTATATATATGTGGGGTGCCAATTGGGAAGGTTTAAAAGAAACTTGAAAGTTCACTTCTCCATGTCAAGTACACATTAGTGCTGCAACGATACACTGATACACCGGTGAACCGTGATATTTTTTGTCATGATACGAATATCGATATTTTGAACAACATATCGCCATATTATGATATTATGATTCTTCATCAACATTCAGAAATTACTGTCTAAAATGACTCCTTACCCAAGTCCAAGTCTTTTTATAGCTATTTTTTAAACAAGGGGACAAGAAAGTCCCATCCTTGCTTCGTATAGCTTTGCATGCTTCCGACACATATTTTCCATAATTAGTTGTCAGCTGACACAGTCTTGCATGCCCATGGGAAAAACATGCGGTTCATCGCAAAATGTCTTCCCGTGTTGGTGGAAAAATGTATGCAATGATGTATCGTATCGTGTATTGTATCGTGGCACTTGTATCGAGATATGTATCGTATCGTGAGAAAATGTATCGTTGCAGCCCTAGTACACAGATTATTTGCATGTGTTTGTAATATGTCTGGTAGGCTTAACGTATTGTGAGAGTAAGACTTTCATAAGTTATATTAGTCTGGAATACAAGGGCTTTAAAAACCAATACACATAAAATAAATAAGGCTTCCCTCAAACATTATTTTACAGACAGAGGTACATGTACAAATAAATGAGAATGAGCTATGTGTTTAAAAATTTGTAACCAGTTTGAAAAATTGAAAATGGTTTGAAAAATTCAAACCAAAGATTAAATTTGAACCACAACATATACATATAGGAGGAGGTGTACATTTGTAACCACAATGGTTTGTTACCATACTGATGGGCCTACGCAACTGTAAATATACCTGTGGAGCACTCAGAGGGGGCAGGTGATCAAAAATATCCCGATGTCTGCTGATCAAAATACTGTCAGATGGCTCTTTTAACTGAAAGTAAAAAAATTATTGTTCAAGTGATATCATTAAATTCAGTTGAAGCTCAATCAGGGATATAGATTCAGTTTTTAACTGGCGGGAATATAGAACTGACAGACGGGTAAAAAAATAGAAAAATGTAGTCCTTTTAAAGCTGCACTAGGCTTTAACAGCCAGAAAAATGAAGTTCACAGCCGGGTAATTTCCCCGGCTCCCGGCTATTATCTACATCCCTGCTCAATGCCAGTTAAATGTATTAATTTTGCTTCGAGTGCTGATTGGTTTATTGGATGGTCTGCACCTGCCCACCTCTCCACCTGTCTGCACCCCAGGGGGAGGGTACTCTCACATACAAGCTATATATATGCAGTTGAAGGATGCGCTGCATACATTGTATGAAGGATATGGTTTTCAAGCAGTTTTGTCCGGGATAGATTATAGAAATAAGAAAGTTTTGGTTTAGAATAGGAAATCATTTACTGGGAAACTGATCAGTGTATGAAGAAATTAGTCTAGAAAAAGGCCTAAACCCCTGGGAGGAGGAGGGAGGGGGGAGTGCTCCCTATAATGGGCCATACAGGGATGCCACACCCAAAAGGGGTACCTTTTTTAGGCTGGAGGTATATAAAAGGGTAGGGAAAACTGCCATTTAGGTATATTTAAAAAGCGCCTTTCAAAATATCTCAAACAGATGCTAGTGGTAGTGCTAGTGGTAACGCTTGATGTTTTTTCGTTGATATCGTTCCATAAGTTTATATCAAGGGTATATTAAAGAGATGCAGAGTTTCTCTTATAGGTTTATGAAAGGGGTTCCATTTTCTATGCAAGGTATATGAAAGGGTTACCTTTTCTGTCAAAAAAGGTATATAAAAGGGTAAGGGTGTGGACCTCGGGTGGAGCATCCCTGTAGAAAACTTTGTTGAGTACCCCCCCCCCCCTTCCTGGGCCTTAACATACACTACGGTGGTTGACAGGGTAGGGATTTTTGGTGTCTAGTTTAGAGTAGTGTTGCAAAATACAGCTTAACATGGTCAGCTGGTATAGAGCAAGTAAGGGGTTCAGAGTCAAAATGGCACACCACCACCCAATAATTACAGAGTACCCTCCTTTCCCAGAGGGGGAGGGGGACAGCTCACCCTACTGTAAATTGTATTCCTCTCTTTCAATTCCTGTCCAAATTAAGAGAAAATCCATGTACCACTCCATCCTCTCATGCTTGCCTCATGCCCCCTGGTCCCAGTTTTTGCCTACTTTTTGACCAATTTATATACCATTGGGAGTGCACTCTGACTGTTTCTGTTTTTTTTTTTTTTTTGTGTGTGTGTGTGTGTGTGTGTGTGTGTGTGTGTGTGTGTGTGTGTGTGTGTGTGTGTGTAAATGGTCAATAGCCAGTAACTAGGACAGTACCATTGCGCCTCTCTATGGATATTTCCAAAGAATTAGAAGGCAACGATCGCTGTCGATAAAACAACAAACTCACAGATTGCAGCAACAATTTACTTGATCTAATCGATTTAGATTAGCAAGAATACTGAAAGGAACTGAAAAAATCCTGATATAGTCTAAACAACAATCATTTAGTTCAATAAGAAAATTAATCGACAAATATTTGCAAAAATTGAGTATCGAAAACAAACTGTGTAGAAACAAGAAACCAATAGGACAATGTTCCATGTGCCAAATTTTTCATGGCAATGGTAATTATTATGCTGTGCCATTGAGAGTTTATCATTTACAAGAGAAAACTGGTTGGTCCGTGGTTGTGTAAATGGTAAGCAAAACTTCAGAATGAGAAATTCCATTCAAGATCAATTGACATGTACCATTTGCCATTGACCACCAGAAACAAGCTGAGTAGACAAGCTTGTGATCAAAACTGGCACAGGCCCTGGTAGAAAACAATGGTAATTTTCAACTACCTCTGAAGACATTTTAGAAATATTCTGATCGGGCAAACCAAAATAGCCAAAACATTTACATTCTAACTGAATGAAGTTTGTAAATGGTAAACACTCATTGATCCTTGCTCCCCAACTCCAAGATACGTTTGGGCATTGGTCCTTATGGAAATTAAGTTTTCCCTCGGGACCTGTATGACCTGCAGTACCTAGCTGTGGATGATTGACTGATCTTGACTGGAAAGTTCCTCTTGATAACAGAGGTTATCAACACCAACATCGATCATCGAAATAAAAATCATAACACAACATTATGTCGATCATTAATACAATGCAAGCAAATCATTACATTGATACATTCATTTCATACCCCATTGTCACGTCAGGACAAAGCTAAAATCGATTATTCGCATCTCCTGACTACGATAAAAGAAGAAATAAAAGATAACAGTCTGACATTCATGTTATTTCAACTTTCATTCGTTTTGAATTGTTTACATTTTCCAGAGAGGTGACTGCTTATAATGCCGCTAAATGAACCAACCCGGGTAAATGAACGTCGTCGATCGACCTCCAGATAAGCTTAAGTTTATAACTAATGAATTATTTTTACCGCAATGGATTCAAAGCCAGTAAGTTTCTGTAAGACAAAACTAAACTAAATACGCTTTCATGCAGTACTTAAAACACAAATGTTCGGTAACTGCCGATTGTTTTTAAAACAATTCGACCTTTCTGTTTGTTATGGCAGCAGGATGAACGAGCTAAGGGCAGTATAAATGACTTAACCACAACCAAAATAAATAAGCATTCATACGATGTAGGAAGCAACAAACGATTATGTTAGCTCGAGGATATCATCAAATATACCAACCAAAGCGATAGATAAACTGCATAAATAAACTAAACATGACTTTTACCTCGGTTCTTTCGCGCGCAGCCGCCATCTTCTTGCCAACGTATTTATCCAAATGTGTTTCCTTTCTCGGTGTAGGAAATTAATTTTATCGAGGAAACAAAACACAATTGTTTTATCTCTCTTTCCACATTCTCAGACAATGCGAATACAGATTAGGCCGCAGCCATTTTCAGTCATGTTTGCCCAAGAACTTACAAGGATCTATGGCATAAGCTCGTATCCATGGCGAATTAAATCGAGACTATGTATTATTTATGATTGACATTTGAAGAACGAAATTTCTCATTTGCTGCAGCGGCTGCTCAAAGGCTATTCGACTTATACTTCTTCTTTTAATATAGAGAAATTTCTTTGATCACTTAAAATCGGTAAACGGATCAAAATTGCGTGAAAAACAACGGCAAGAAGATAATGATAATGTATTTTCGAGCTTAACATATAATTCCCATAATTAGTCAATCTGTCCCGCGACGTGTCACGCTTTGTGAAGTTAATGTAGCTTTTTGTTCTCTATTTCTATGGAACTTTCAGAATGAAATCGAGTGGAACAATTTAATTGCTTATCTCAGACACGACTAACCTTTATTAAAAGGCATACAATAGGTAATTTCCGATGCCATAATCAATGAAGTCGATGATGCAGCTAATAGGACGGATTGTGGACAATTGGGCCTAAAAATAAAAGGACCTATAAAAGAGGTCACATCTACATCTACATCCCGGGGGGGTGGGGGGGGTACTCCCTATGACGGGCTATACGGGGATGCTCCGCCCGAAAGGGGTACCTTTTTTAGGCAAGAGGTATATGAAAGGGTCGGGATTTCACGAGTTGAAGTATATGAGAGGGTAGGGCAGTTTCATGAAGAATAGGAAAGGGAAGTGAAACCACGCCGTTGAAGCATACAAAAAGTAGGCAAAACTGCCATTTTAATAAGTATTATAAAAATGGCCTTTCAAAATATGTCAAACAGACGCACGTAAAGGCTCTGAAAGAGGTACCATTTTCATTGAAAGGTATATGAAAGGGGTACCATTTTCAATGAGAGGTATATGAAAGGGGTACCTTTAGTAAGGGTTTGGACCTCGGGGTGGAGCATCCCCGTACAAAACTTTGTTCAGTACCCCCCCCCGGATCTACATTTACATCTACATCTATATCATGTTATACTTGGCAAGGGTTGCCCATCGCGCCAAGGTAAATAAATAAATAAATAAATAAATAATAATCAAATAAATAGAATCGTATAATTAAAATATACGATAGAGTACTGTTCCCGAACAGTACTCTATCGTCCTAATATCTAACGGTAGTGCGTTCCAATCTTTGATCGATCTCAAAAAGAAACTGTTCGCATAGAAGTTGCCTTTGGAACTTGGATTAAGAAAGGAAGCTTGGGATCTAGTGTTGTAATTGTCACAATTATGGGTTGATACATCCAAGTGTGACGGGATAACTGGGAAAGGTCACAGTACTGCCTTGCACAGACGCCGACATTAACGTCTTGCTTCTAGTAACTTTCTCTCTTGTATAATCGCTTTTAACAAAGGGAGCGGCCTGTCTTTGAATATTTTCTACAGATTTTATATCTTTAACTAGATGGGGGTCCCACGCAGCCGAAGCATATTCCAGATGAGGACGAACCAGAGCCCGCCATGCCCTCTGTCTAAACGCCTCTGGACAACCCGAGATGTCTCCCCGTAAAAAAAAACAAAACATAAGAAATAATTCCATATTATATACACAATACTGTTATTTCCTCTATTTATTTTATTTTATTTATAATTAACCCTGATATAGTACTGTACAATGAACTTCTTTTTGTATTTTTTTGTATTTTTTTTTTGTTATTATTATCTGGTAATACCATGTAAAGAAATGGGAATACCTGAATAAATTGTTGTTGTTGTTGCCTCACTGGTATTTATCTATGTGATAATTCCACTTCAAATCAGATTGTAATTCAGTACCCAAGTAGGGGTGATGGTCCACCGCCTAAAGCTCTTTCTTCTTTAAGGCGGTGTTACGGCTACGATCCTACTGTGTTGGGTTCTATCTCGTGTCATGTTAATGTCTTGCAAAGTTTTTATACGTAGTATCAGCCTTACTTCTCAGTTTGTTACAATAGGCAATGTTTCGTGCAACTTGTGTCGCAATTTTGTTGCGACACAAGTTGCATGAAAAATTGCCTAGTGTAACATACCCTGCAACAAACATTTCTCGCGATTTTTTTTATTGCCGCAATCGTTGCGAGAAGTAGAAGTCGGTTCTACTTTTCGCAACGATTCTCGCCACGCCGCAACGAATTTTTCAACGTTGAGTAGTGTAACATGTTTCCTGCAACTTGTGTCGCAACGTTTTGTGACTTCAGCCAATGAAATTGCTCCTTTTGTAATCGTACCAGTCCTCTCCGCTCTTCGTCACCGTCGAGCGAGACAAATTGCAAGAAACATTGCCCAGTGTAACACCCTCCAGGCAACTTGTCTCGCAGCATCGCAACGCACGGTTTTTAGTTGTTGCGAGACAAGTTGCACGAAATATTGCCTAGTGTAACAGCGCCTTTAGTGTATATTTGCTGTTTGCATCACTAGTGCGTTTACGGACTTAATAGATGACAGTTCTTAATATTGAAGGCCATCTGCCATTTGCCAGCCCAGAAATTAAGCTCACGAAGACGACTTTGGAGTTTTTGTTCATCTTCCGCACAATCAACAATTCTGTATAGCAGACAATCATCAGCGAATAAACGGATCTTTGAGAACGTGATGTTGTTAGCGATGTCATTTATATAGAGCAGAAACATGAGGGCGCCCAGGACTGTACTCCAGAGAACCCCGGATTTAACTTTCATTGGAGCTGAGGCCACGCCTTCTTGTAAGACAGTTTGGGTACGTTCAGTAAGCCATCCTCTTTAATATCCACTAACCCAATGAGCCCGCAATACCGTACTGCTCCAGCTTTGCTAGAAGACGCTTATGGGGCACGGTGTCAAAAGCCATAATCAGCACGTCAACATTGCGACCATCGTCCATCCATTTAGAAATTTCATCAAAAACAGTGATTAGTTGTGTCTCGCATGATCGACCTTTTCTAAAACCATGTTGAAAGTCGACCAAGATGCTATGGGTCTCACAGTGCTGCATAATATGCCTGAAGATGATGTGTTCAAGTACTTTACAACAAATAGAAGTGACACAGGACGATAATTTGCAGGATTGAGTCAGTCGCCTTTCTTATGAACTGGTATTATATTTGCTGAACACCAATCTTTGGGGACGGAGCCAAGATTTAAGGATGCTGTGTAAATAACGTGCAATATAGGTTTTACTTCAACTGCAGCTTCCCTTAACACTCTTATTGGTAACATATCAGGGCCATTTGCTTTTTTGGGGTTCAGCTTGTTTAATAGATTTTGCACTCCTGATGACGATATATGAAGTTCATCTATCATTGTTGTTTGCTGATGCGTCATGATTGGTATAGCGTTTCTAACATCTTCCTCTGTGAACACAGATTGAAACTGCTCACTTAGGATTTCGACTTTCCTAGCACTATCAGAGACTTCTTTCTCTCTATCCTTTAGTAACGGAATGCCTATTTGATCTTTCTTCTGTGATCTAATATAAGACCAGACTGACTTCTTTCCTACAGTTAGCCTAGGTTGGGTAGATTCATCACTAGATGTGCCTACATCCAAGAGATCTCCGATATAGTTGTCGTGAGCTTCCTTTAAGTTTGCCTTGATGTGTTGTCTCATTTTCTTAAGGGCTGGTTCCCACTAGCGACGTAATCGGAAGCGGAGTCGGAGTTGGAAGCGTAAGGAGCCTTACGTTCTAGTGGAAATTAAAAAACGGAGTCGCAATCGCAATCGGAAGCTCGACGGAATCGGAATCAGAAGGATCAGAAGTTTCGTTTTTCTTCCGATTCCGCTTCTGCTTCCGTCGCTTACTATCCGCTTCCGTCGTTTTGATTTCCACTAGATCGTAAGGTTCTTACGATTCCGCTTACGTCGTTTACGTCGCTAGTGGGAACCAAGCTTAAAACGACTCCAGTCACTTGCACTATTCGTATTCTTGGCATCGGCGTACGGGAAAAATTTCGTCGGGGGGGGGGGGGGGGGGAGCGCTGAACTTTATTTGCCCGAATGAAACTCGTGACGTCATGTTTATTCGTCATGATGATGATTCTAGCACTCGCTGACATTTTACTTTTCTACCACTGTGAACGATGCGAGAATGAGCTTCTACATCTCGCATTCTTCGCACTTCACACGGTACCGATAAGATATATTTTAGTAGACTTCGACGAAGACATAGTTTGAACAGCCAGATACCAACCACATATATTGTCCCTATAAGCAAGATGGTCGCCAAATGTTATACTTAGTTTCAGTCCCTGCGCGGTCTACAATATCATTCCCACCCTTGGCGGACCACAACGCAAATTTATCGTTGTATGGCCCTATTTACATGGAAAGAGGATGATCCTAGTGCTAGGATGATCCTAGAAGGTTCATTTGGTTTACATGAAAAATTCGGCAGGATGGCCCCAGGTACCTTTGAGTTCGGCTCGGTTGCAAAGGAAGACGGTGGGCGACGTCATTAACAAAGGCGAAGATAACCTTGGGGCTCCCGAGGCCGTTTACATGGAGCTCGGATGATCCTAGCGCTAGGATCATCCTACCTTTCAGATAGGATGAACCTAGCACTAGGATGATCTTAGCGCTATGGCCGAATGCAACCCTTCGCATGTAAACTGAAAGTACAAAACATGTTGCGCTAGGATCATCATCTTTCCATGTAAATATGTCTGCTCATGCGGTTAGCATCTTATGGAGCTATCACATCAATGACATGATCGATGTAGTATAGAGCTCGGTTAGAAAGTTAAGTGAGTAATGTGAGTTACGAAATAAAAACAATTTATTTAAGACATAGAATCACAAAATAATTCAGTAATTTTTCTGTGTCTGTGGTGCCCGAATAGTCGACCAGTTTTGCCCGAATAATACCTTATTTTTTACGACTGGGAGGGCTGCCTATGATTCTTGGCTTTATCATAAAGTTTATTCTTGATCTTAATCAAGTTTTTTAGCTCCCTTGTAATATAAGGTAAGTGCCACCCTCTGCTCCTAACATTCTTGGGAATATGCTTATTTACGGAGTCTATCAGACTACTAGTGAAAGTACCTCACAGGGTCTCGACTGAAGTATCTTTGTCTGATTCTTTAAATGACTTCAGATAGAGTTCTTTCATGTCTTCTTTCACCCTATCCATATTGCCTCTCTTAAAACAAAAATACATCTCTAGGCAGTTTTATCTTCACAATTGTTGCTTTCATATTATTCTCAGTTATATTAATGTCATGATCACTTATTCCTGGATGGATATGTATGTTGTTAATTAAGTCTGGGTCTGTACTGCACACAAGATCAAGGATATTATTTGATCTCGTGGGATGAAAGTTACACTGGGACAAGCCATCTTCCATATGAAGCTCACAAAGGTAGTTATTAATTTCATTGCCATACTGAGGATTGGGTTTAGGTCTGGCTGTTTTCCAGTCTACGTCAGGGATATTAGAGACATTTAGCTACAGGTTTCGGCTTGCAAACGTCAAACCGCAAACGTCTAGGAGTCACGTGACCAGGCTCTGACTGTTAGGTAGGTTTTCACGTTTGTAATTTCCCTCAAGGTTTCTTTGCTTTTCTTTTCAGTTATCTCACGTATTGACGGTACAAATATGTAAAGTAGTTATCTGTCTAGATATAGAGAAGAAATTTAAGTTGAAACAGTGCATGTTGAGCATTTTGTCTTCTCTCGAAACACAAGCATTTGCACAGGAAGCAAATCCAATATGGCGGCGATCAACACCGAATGAGTGAAAACCTCTAGCTAAACCGGTAAAAGTTGAGATACCCCGAACGCCAAACGCCTAACGTGAAACTGCCGTTTGCAGTTTGCCGTTGACGTGAGAAACCTATAGCTAAATGTCTCTATTAAAGTCTCCCGTCAAGAATACATTGGGTAAGTAAGATCCACGCCTTTGGAACTTTGTCCAAGGAGTTTCCAATCTCGTAGAGCCAGTCTATATGTATTGTTTCGAATTGTTATCCGGTCCTGTAATAGCAGCCCGGCAATGTGCAGCGGTTTTTGTCCCTTGATATCTACTTTCATTCACACAATCTCACAATCACTACAGATCAAGTGAAGCTTCGTATGACCCTAGATAATTGTTATGAACGATAATACAGTCTACTCTCTCTTAACGGACACCTCTATAACACGGACACCTGGTGCTGGTCCCTGCCATTTTACAGTAATTTTACTGTATCTAAACTCTCTATAAGACGGACACCTGGTGTTGGTCCCTGCCATTTTACAGTCATTTTACTGTATCTAAACTCTCTATAAGACGGACACCTGGTGTTGGTCCCTGCCATTTTACAGTCATTTTGCTGTAACTAAACTCTCTATAAGACGGACACCTCTCTTAGACGGACAACGGACACTTGGAAACCGTCAACGCAAACTTGAGAAATGCTTTTTTTTAAGTGAAAAATGCTTCAAAACGGAAATATAAGTGCTGAATATGAACAAATGAGTCCACTTTTCTAATGTTATTTTTGTTCCAGTTTGTATAGATTTTGCTTAAGTAAACGACTTTTTAGAAACAGATTTGTAAAATTCATTAGTAATTCATAACGGTTATGACCAATAAATAGGCAGTATTTGAGTCACATGTATACCTTTGTAAATCCCAATACAAATCAACTGAGTTGATGAATTATTAAACAGTATAATTAACTTTTGATACAAACACCTACTCAGCTAATTAGTATTCATTCACATTATTCATTAACATTAACAGATCTCTACTCATTGTTTCATTACACAAGTACGATAAAATAGTCGCGTCCGATCTGGATGGGCTCTCTATAAGCCGGACACCTCTCTAAGACGGACAGTTGGAGCCGGTCCCGACGGTGTCCGTCTTAGAGAGAGTTTACTGTAATTGTGATAATTGTTATGCAACAAGTTTCAAAGTAGACTGACTTTTGTTCTTTGGCAATAAATCGTGTAGGCACTGACTTAATATTCCATTTTATTCTCATCGGCAATATTCAAAGCGTACTGATTTATAGAGCAGTTTTCAATTGAGTATCTAAAGTAATTACACAATTGCTTTGGTTTTGCATTGCTACGCTTTGTGATTGGCTAAAAAATCTCGCGCCACTTTCTCGACCAATCAGAAGTAAAACCAAAACCAATCGTGACTTGGCGCCGCCGACATGTAATTGCTTCGAGCTCTGATTGGTTCATTGGATTGTTTACGACAGCTGTGAATGGTCAGAGAAATTACTTTGGTTTTGGTTTTACGACATTCAATTGAAAACTGCTCTATTAGCAGGGGCTTAGCAAAAAAGCCTTGAATATCCGGTTCGTTTTGGCGATTTGAGGGATTTTGCATGATTTTGTTGGTCAGGGATTGAAGGTCTCAAATCTCCAAAATTCGCCGCTTTACAAAATGTAAATTCAGCTGCAAATACGACAATACCGTTAACATTTAAAAGGCATGCATATAAAGTTATCGATTGATTGATTTAAGTCTTTAAGGCAAGATTATGGTGTTTTTTTTTAAACTTATATGTATAAGTGTATACGATAATGCGATCTTTCGCAGGAGCAGGAGCTGGCATATTTCAGCGGTCTTTTAAGGTTGGTTCTTATATAATCGTCCCGGTCGTCCGAGTCGTTTCAAAAAGTGCGCGGACAACCGGGACGATTATATGAGAACACTTTTGAGACGACCCGGGACGATCGCAAACGACCCGGACGACTAGGACGATCGCGGTCGCTTGGATAGAACTATGTTCTATCCGGACGACTGGGACGATCGTGAATAATTGGGGACGATCACACGAGAACTACTCTGAGGCGACTGGGACGACTGAAGCGATCGAAGCGACCCAAATCTAGCCCAGAATGCAGTATTATTGCCCAAAACATGTTGTCGGACACAGTTCACGACTGCGCTATTGACGTTCGAGACGACTGGGACGATCATATGAGAACCCAAATCGCTTGAGTCGTCCCGATCGTCTGAGTCGTTTGCAAAAAACTTTTGAAACGACTCGGACGACCGGGACGACCGGGACGATTATATGAGAACCAGCCTTTAAGGACGTGTGCGATCCTCCGCAGCCAGAGAGGCACCACTGGTGCGCAGAAGGAGTGATCTACCGCTGACCCGCTATCTCGGTTACTCTGCATGGTGAACCGGATGTACGGAATATGTTATTGAAAAAAAAAGAGGCTTTCAAAATCTCTCTTTTTCGAGTGTCTGGTACGGAACTTGATATTGTGAACGGGTCATTGTGCAATCAATTTACGACTGCATTCTTGTAGTCGTTTTATAGTTTGCTAAAAGCTACACCGCGCTGACGAGCTCCAACAGAGCGAAACAGCTGTCCGCGGTTGCTACCCTGCTTTATCGGTTTCTGTCGTATTGGTGTCTCGCAAAGTCTACCTTTTTACGTAGTCAGATCAACCTTGCAGTTTGTCGGTTATGTTTGTTTATTTTTTTGGCTGATTAGGTCTTTCGTAGATCCTACGTATCGTTTGCAGCATTATCGTTTGCGGTCTTTTGCAGATTTGAGTTCTATTTCACACCAGTGGTTTTGTATTTCTACGCTTTAAGAACGCTTTGTGATTAGCCAAAAAATCTCGCGCCACTATCTCGACCAATCAGAAGAAAAACCAAAACCGCGTTTCCCGCGTTTGTTGCCGGCAACATGCATTTACTTCCAGTTCTGATTGATTCATTGGATTTTCTGCGCCTGTTGAGATTGGACAAAGGAACTACTCTGGTTTTCATCAGTTTACGGCACTCTATTCGCACAAATCTGTACCGAGACAGTACTAAGACAAAGAGAAGACACGTCTTTCTAACAATTCAACCTTTTTAATTATTATATTATATGACTTCATTCTGCACCCACTAAACGTTAAAGAAGTTTCGTTCTGACACACAAGGTACCGGATGGGTCTTGTTTGAGTGTAATTATGGCGGTTTTAAAATACTTCTTATTACAAACATTTTCGGTTTACATATTATGAAATTATCATAATAATCAATTATTACATATCATGACATTAAAATCTAAGTTTAACAATTGTCAAAAAAATAAAACATGATAATATTTTAGAATACCACTAAAATTACACAATATGATTTTTTAATGGAAATTATAACACTTGCATTTATCCCTCAGTTACATGACAAATCATGGTGATAATCTTTAGTAAGTTTTACAATTGGCACAATCAGTTTCAGTTTTGATTTTGTCAATGTTGGTACAAAAATGAAGGAGAAAAGACTCAAGATTATCAATTCAACATCCATGCTATTAAAAATAACATGTTGAAAAATGTAATAAACAACCCATAATTAGGAAGTTAGATGCCAAAGCATTTTCTATCAGTTAGAATGGCTTTCTAGTCCCTTTTTCTCTTACAATAGCATTCTAGTCCTTAATTATTTAGAATGTAATCCCATGAATGGAAGCGATCCGTTAGATGTCGGTAATCCCGGGGGAGCTAATAACGTTTCAGACGGGGAGACTACACCCGTAGATGTAACAAACTTTTGTACACCTTTCTTTTACCTCGAGCATAAGCCAACAGATAACTATCCCTTAAACGCCTTTTTTACTATAATCCTTTAGATAATTGCCACCATTGTAGTTCTCAGTGTATATTTGTGACCGTTTTAAATACTAAAGCTTCAAATCAGTATCGCTACCCTTTTGTAAACTATGAGAGTGAAAAGGGCAACCCTTTTCGGATGGAACCTTGCCATATAACCCACTATATGGAGCACACCTCCCGGAGCCTTAGGGCGCTTACCATTTGTCAGAACTGGCCGGCCAGACCGGTCCGTTTGTAACTAGAATGCATCTTTTTGAAGGTTTGTTCCTACAGGTCCATCAACAGGGTGCATACTATTTCTAAATTTACCAGTCTGGCCGACCAGTTCTGAGAAATAATGGAATAATATTTACGAATTGAGCGGTCCGGCCGGGCAGTTCTCAGTGACAAATGGTAAGCGCCCTTAATTTCACCATATCATTATACGAAGCAAAACCATCCAAAACACCACTTTTTTTACCTTGTTGCATTGGCGTAAAATCACCTACTAAAAAAATACTGCAAATCAGACTTAAATATGCCGACGACCGAACACTATTCAACACAGAGAGAAAGATCGATTTAGAAACATCTTATTTTCAGTTAAACCTTCCAAATACGGACACCAAATGTTCCTACCGAAATGTCTGCAGTCCGTTGATATTTAACCCAAGTAAACTATCTATACATGTATCAATAGATACAATGATATCGTTAAATATCCACAGACAGAAGGATATCGTTAAATATCCACAGATAAAAAGAGGTCGACAGCGCTTCAAGGAAACTTGGCTACAGGTGAACCTGGATTGCTGGAAGCTATCCTCGAAATGACGATTACTTAAATGTAGTCTATGGTGCCTCGCTATAACATGTCATAGCTTCAAAATTTATGATAAATAACTGTCACAGACATTTGTCTTCGAATAAGATGCTGTACAATCGACATTGCTCTATGTTGATAGATTTTCGGTGAATTCTAGTGTGCGGAATCTCTCATTGGTGATCTACAAATTAATAATAAGAAATGGATTTGGTGTTTAATTGATTTCCCCATTGTATTATGATACAATACTATCAACAACATCCAAAGGATCGCTACGGTGGAATTTCATTCTTAGTGATAAAAGACTATAGCAACATTCTAAGTGAGAGAAAAAAGTATATTCTAACGGAAAAAAAGATATTCTTGGTGAAAAAAGATCGATGTTCAAAGTGATCAAAAAGAAAGTAGAGTACCATTATGATAAAACACAGCGATATTCTAAATGTTAAAAATATTCTTAAGTGATAAAACACAGCGTTATTTTAAGAGATAAAGCTAAGGGAGGTTATTTTTAAAGAACAGAGAAGAATATATTTCAGCTGTTAAAACACAGCAATATTCTAAGAGACACAAAAGATCATGGGATATTCTAAGTGATGGCACAGGGATATTGTAAAAGATAAAAAGAAAAATATTCTAAAGGTTAAAATATAGATAAAACAGAACAATCTAAAAAGAACAGGGCGTTATTCTAAACGTTCATTACAGTTCATAAGTTATAAAAGTACTTTGCTTTTCACAAATACCTTCACTATTTTGGCACAAAGCCAACCAGCGAAAATGTTTTTTCTTTTCCTTGTTTTCCCTTTCTTCTTTTTTTCCTTGGTACTTTGGTATTCTTTCTCAGCGTTATTCTGTTGGTCTTCCTCAGATTTCGATTCACTCTTGCTTTCATACTTGGAGTCAGATACTGGCAATGACATGGTACTGCTGACACAGGTAACGTGTTCTTCCTCAGATTTCGATTCACTCATGCTTTCGTACTTGGAGTCAGATACTGGCAATGACATGATACTGCTGACACAGGTAACGTGTTTTTCCTCAGATTCCGATACACGCTTGCTTTCGTACTCGGAGTTAGCTGTTGGAAATGACATGATACTGTTGACACGGGTAACGTGTTTTTCCTCAGATTCTGATTCACTCTCGCTTTCGTACTCGGAGCTAGTCATTGGAAATGGCAAGATAATGTTGACACGGGTACCGTGTTTTTCCTCAGATTCCGATTCACTCTTGCTTTCGCACTTGGAGTCAGATACTGGCAATGACATGATACTGCTGACACAGGTAACGTGTTCTTCCTCAGATTCTGTTTCACTCTTACTTTCGAAATCGGAGTCAGATATTGAAAAAGGCAAGATACCGTTGACACAGCTAATCCGTTCTTCCTCAGATTCTGATTCACTCGCGCTTTCGTGCTTGGAGTCAGATATTGAAAAAGGCAAGATATTATTGATACAGGTACCGTGTTGTTCCTCAGATTCCGATTCACTCTCGCTTTCATGCTCGGGGTCAGTCATTGGAAATGGCAAAATACTGTTGACACGAGTACCGTGTTCTTCCTCACATTCCGATTCACTTTCGCTTTCGTACTCTGAATCAGTCATTGGAAATGGCAAGATACTGTTGTCACGGGTACCGTGTTCTTCCTCAGATTCTGATTCAGTCTCGCTTTCATTCTCGGAGTCAGAGTCTGCATAAGGCGAGATACTGCTGACACAGGTGCTGTAGTTAAAAGAGCTGGTTGTTGCTGTAGGTGTGGTAAGGTTCTTTAGTGCTCTGAGGAATTTGTCAAAGTTTGCTTTCACCAAAACTTTAACTTGCTTTTCATCTTGAAGGAGAGTATTGTGTTTCCAACATTCCACTGCATTTTCATAGAATTTAAATTGATAACCATCCGGCAGATGAAAAGGGGTTCCTTTAAAAGTGATAAAGAACTTTTCTTCAATGCCATTCTCGGGTTCTTGTTCAGATTCATATTCAGTCTCGGTTTCGTACTCGGAGTCAGAGTCTGGATAGGGTGAAATACTGCTGACACAGGTAGTGTAGTCAAAAGAGCTGGTTGTTGCTGTAGGTGTGGTGAGGTTCTTTAGTGCTCTAAGGAATTTGTCAAAGTTTGCTTTTACAAGGATTTTTACCTGTTTATCATCTTCCAACACTGTGTTGTGTTTCCAACATTCCACTGCATTTTCATAAAACTTGAATTTATAGCCATCCGGCAGATGGAATGGTGTCCCTTTAAAAGTGATGTAAAATTCTCTGTCTGTTAGATACAGTTGTGGAGGAGGAACAAGCTCCAATAGTACGAAGGTTCTGTAGCCGAACTGATTACCTTTCTTTCCAATCAAAACAGTCTTCGTCAGCCTGACACCAACCGTGAACTCCTCACGTATCTTTTGAATTTTTATGTACTTTTCGGCGGTTCTTCTGCGTTCCGCCATTTGAATAACTTCTGTGTACCTTTGGTTATCCACCTCGATAGAGTTGCTAACTTGACTAAGCTCCCAGTCACTTGACGCCATGATTGAGATATCTTAGATGTGTGAACTCGGATTCCTTTGTTTCGTAATCTCATTCGAAATGCGTCACCAACAGAAGCGCGCGCAAGGATGTTTTCGAGTCGACAAAGCCTTCGTTTTATAAGACAAGCGTTAATTGGCAACAGGACTTGTTTTGTATAAGGGATAAGTTAAATTAGGAGCTAATTTAAATTCGAAAAATTTTCCCACTTGAGTGAAATACTTCGAATAAGTTAGGGCGATTTTACAGTATGTGCGCGCGCATATATGAGGCAACAAGTCGCTTCATGTGAACTACTCATTTTTGTCCAGAAAACGAGCATTGAGTGGGAAAGGTGTTTGCAGTATCTCTGATGAATTAGTTGACCTACTTCTCTAATTGTCTTAATTTTAACCAATCAGTTCGTTTCTGATGGCTTTAGCAACTTGTGAGTTTTCGCGCGCATCGTAAATAAATAAATAAATAAATAAATAAAAAACTTTGTTTAAAGAGGGTAGCACTTAAGGTGGCTCCATATTGTTCCGCCCTCTCGTCTTTTGCATTGCATTACAGCTAGCCCGATGGTGTGGCTAAAAATCTTTTACTTGAAACCAGTAAATATTTTATCAGTCAACAAAGTGGTATCCAAATGACGTCGTCATTCGTTGCCATGGCAACGCGAAAAGAGGTTAAAAATACGCTGTTTTGGACCATTTGAGGCTAATAACTTATAAACTACACGGTGAAAGTTTTTGTTTTCGATATATTTTTGTTTAATTGGCAAGAGAAACATTTTAACAATTTTTTAAAAAATTCTGTACATAGAGTTCAGAGCTACCTTAAATTTATGTGAAAATGAGATATCTCTGAATCCTATGTACATATTTTTTTCAAAATTGGCACAAATATTTGTTATGTTAATAAGACGAAAATGTATAAAAATCAAAAAATTTCACCGAGTAGTTTTGAAGTTATTAGCCTCAAAAGGTTGAAAATGGGGTCTTTTTGGCCTGTTTTGACGTTGCCATGGTAACTAATTTTGATGTCGTAGCCACCTAAATTTTTTCATTGGTTAAGTGTTTACAAAACTGTACTAAACGTTTTCTCTTAACTTTACTGGTGTAGCTGTGTAGATGTATCATGATAGGAATGTTTAAACTATTAGGAGCCACCTTAATGAGTCTCAGACTAACAAACCTGTGACCCTCGAATTCCGGATTGAATTGAAATTTGGAAATGTTAGTTTTTGTGGAGGGAGGAAAACCGGAGTACCCGGAGAAAAAACCCTAGGAGCAAGGATGAGAACCAACAACAAACTCAACCCACAAATGACGCCGGGTCGGGAATCGAACCCAGGCCACATTGGTGGGAGGCGAGTGCTCTCACCACTACACCACCCCTGCTCCCCTTACAGCATATTTTGTTTCGCCATGTGCGTAATCATACATAGTAGCGATTATTTAATTTGTCACTCCAGAATCTTCAGGGAGACTTTGCACCAGCTATCGGCGCTTGGCTTTCTGTGATCCTTTGGGTAACGTTAGTCATGATAGGTTGATGGGCTGGTATTAGTTACCCAAACGATTCCAGAAATCCTCACGTGCCAAAGGTTGGTGCCCAGTCTCCCCAAAGTTTCTGGAGAGGCGAATTACAAGAAGAAATTTGAGAAGAAACATTTTTTTTCATGCCATTTTCGCAAACATTTTACAAAATTGTAAGCAAGCCACATTCTGTGGGGAAAAGGTTTCTGCTAAGAAGAACGAAGTTTGTTATGCGAATTCTATTTTGACATAATCCAGTAAAATCAATTGGCAAGCAGTCCACCTTAGCCCCGGTATACTTAGAACTTAGAAATTATCGTTATTTAAACACGGTAGCTATATTTAATTCAGTGGATAAAAAAGTAAAAAAATTGAACTCACAAGGTGCTAAAGTTTTCAGGTAGGCCGTGTATATCTATTTATTGTACTAATTATTATTGTTAATAATAATAAGCTGTGATGACAAAAAATTGCGTGCGTCTGGTTTAAAAAATTTCAAGGGATAGAAAAGCAATTTTCTTAGCGGTCAAGAAACCAACTTCTGAGAAGAGGAAATGAAACAAACATTTCATTTGTTCTTGTTATGTTCTAATCTTCAGTAGAATGACAGTTACGTTGTCACGCGACTGTTCGGTTTAAAACTAGAGCGTGCAAGAGAATAATCACATGTCATATTCTGTCATATTCTTTGGCTCATACCCTAAAAGGTACCGCGATAATTCTAACGGTTGTCATTTTGGATAAAAATTAAGTACCCTAAGCGGTACCAATCTACAAAATTTGACCCCTAAAAGGTACGATGAGCACCCCATCATTCTAAGTGCATTCTTAAGAAAGGAACGATTGAAAATAATAACCAAGTCAGTGAGTTCAATCTTAAATGAATTTTAATTGTTATTCCAGTATTTACAACATCAGAATAACAGTTGATGTAACCTATGTGTTACCTACAGTGTGCTTATATGCCAAGACCAGCTGGCACTCCAAACTACACTAGTTCAGTTCATTGAAGTTTTAGACTTGAAATTGTAATTAAATTGCACTAATGGAATTTGAAATTGTATGTGAAAGTTCACAACAATATAATTACATTAAGAAAATACACCATTCATTTTACAATAATTGCACTCTCACTTATTATTAAATTATATTCAATCACATCTAATAACTTATCACAGTATCTACATGTACATCTGATCTGACGTTTGATGTACATCTGATCTGACGTTTGATGTACATCTGATCTGACGTTTTGATACACTAACAGTGCTGTGTGCAATATTGTTAACACTCCACAAAGGTGTGACAACTTCTAGAGGGCTTTTATTTCAACTGGCCAATGAACATGCAAAAACTGAGAAGGATCTGCCAATAATCGTGATCTTAAAACTCTGCCTTGCACATTCATTCGTAACAGAGCAGATAGAAACTTTTCAAAAAGATTTTAAAAAACTTGTACAAGAACTTGTACTATCAAAGGTGGTCGAAATACTAATGAGAGTCTACATGAGTTTTGGAAACAAGCAAGGATAAGTGAGACAGCCTCCCCGTTTGGATCTGGATGGTTTCTATGTAACACCAAGTATGTAAAATATGGAAAATGTCATGATGTAATGCGCTTACTGCAATCTGAATGGTACGGAGACATTAATAAGTTATGGTTTGCCCCAAATCATTTTGGCCGAAGGCATACAATACACATTTCAAAGGTAATGACTGATTCACTGTAATTTCTGTACCCTAAGTAAAGCAGAGCTTCACCTCGTATAGTTCAAGTCCTTTAACAGGTTTCATTATTAAGATACAATAACATGAATTTAATAATAAGTTTATTCTTATCATCAGTACATATTAATAGCATTCCTCTTGTCCCTGTTCTTTCCACGAACGAGAGTCCCTGCTTTAGAGACTGCATTGTTATAAAGTTGCTGTAAATAAAACCATCACAAAGATTAAAGCAATTTGTATTTGGTTATATTCAATGGCTGTGAAAAGTTACATTAGAGGCCTATGGTATGGATATTTCCTGGATCTGCACGTTTTTTACATAGTACAAGTGTTTTTTCCTTATGTCCACATACAGTAATGTAACTTGTAACACTTTCAACTACTTATACATAATCTTGATTTTCCATGATTTCCAGGCCAAAATTGTAAAAATTGAAAAATATAACTTTAACGTTTCTTACACGTTTGAAAACAACCCATCACAACATTGTCCCAAGGCCTTTTTTGCATTCAATATGTGTGTTCATGTGACCCATGACAAAAATTAATGTCTTCATTTTGCTTGAAACAGGGATTCCAAATTGCAATTGAAATGAAATAACATAACACATAATGCTTTATTTATTCACGGAAGTCTTGGAAGTCTTGGCCAGGGGTTCTCCACCCTACCATTTTGAGTGAGGTAACGTTTTGTTTTATTGTTTGTATGTTGTTGTTTTAACAGGGCAGTTCAGAAAACCACGTTCTGTGAGAACGCACCCTGTATTAATATTATTATTATTATTATTATTAATAGATCGAAATTAAGTGTCTTTTTTTAATCAAAAGGAATAATGTAAATAGTGTTTTGACTGAATAGTTTTTTTAAGTGAAATTAATTGTAAAATAAGATTTTTTAGTTAGCTTTGTTATCAATAAAAGATTTGGAGTTTATGGTCTAGAATACTGGCTGAACCTCAGTGTAAAAACATGTCTTGTTTTCTACCGATTTCTACCTTAAATAAGTCTTGCGCTCGATTGTTTTATACAGTTTGTTTTCTTTGTTTTTCAGTCCATTTAAGCTTATGGTTTCATAAATAAAGCAGAGCCGACAGCCAATTGTTTGCTATTCAGTTACTTATTCACTTGTGACAGCTTGACTGAAGTTAAGCTTAATTTAGTTTTTAAAACATGTCAATAAAAAACAAAGCAGGAATGCATTCCTCAAAATGGCAAGATTCTAGATTAACCCCCAAGTATAATTTTGCACATGCATGTATGCACTATCGTTTTCATTTAGGCAATCTTAGGTTCTGGCTTTTGTTTTAGTCTTCAGAACTTATTCATAGTTAATTTGTGGGATTATATGGAGATATTACTCAAAATTTCCAACCATATTTCAGGCCCAAGAACTGTTTTTAAATTTTTGCTTCTATGAAATGCCAATGTAGTTTATAGCTGGCAAATCGTCCCACACACTCTGGATACCAGAAGTTCTCTTACAGCAGGTCTTTTGCCCTGAGGCTCTTCCTTTTGGCAAAAAAATATGAGTCAAAAGAGGCATGTAATGTCATTTAATTTATGAGAGAAATGAGAGGCACCCATGCAGGGTACATCCCAACATGTTTGGAACAATGATCTTAGGGTGTTTTTTTGCTTAGCTTTCAAAATCATTAAAAATTCCATTTTTCTTGGCAAACATTCTGCACATAACAGCTTTTCTGGCTCAAAAGTTTTTTGCACTTTTGAGAAGCACATGTCAGCAGAGTGCCAGTTAACATGTTTTTGTCTCTGGTCAGCTTTAAGGTTTAAGAGCCGGTCTGTTTGCTTGAAAACAGTGGAGTAGAATGTCAAGCGTGAAATTAATTTTTATTCCTTGTTTGAATGAATGATATGATTAATATGGCATTGAACTATCGAGATTTTAGAATGGTGATCATTGCAAGCCATTGGGTTGATACAATGAAAAAAAAAAACATTCTAGGATATAATCAGCTGTGAAACATTCTTTCATGCCACAATAACAAGTGTTCCCCATGTGCCCCCTTTCATTTTATATATTTTTTATATAATTTTCAGTTTTTTAAGCCTCTATGAAGGAGGGAGACGTTGATAAATTTTAACAATCATGGCTCAGGTCTAGTGGATTTTTCTGTCTGATGAGGAACTTCTGTCACTTGTCCAACAGAGAAGGAATAGCTCCTGATTTATTTTTTATTTGGTAGCCATCCTTGTTATAAGTATGACACATTAGGCCTATTTGTGATGTTTTATTAACATTTTAGTTTTTAACACAACCATGAAGAACTGGGTGCTTTCTGGCCAGGCCAACACTTTATTTGCGTTCTGACCATCTGCTCCTGGATATAAAATATTGTTCTAAAAATATATTAAAATTTGCACAAATTTTTTTTTCTGGGGTTTTTGTTTTGCACAATATTTTTTTCGCAGTTCAAAGCTGTGCTCAAATTTTTTTTTGGTATTTGCCCAACCCCCCGCACTGCCAAAGCAATAAAATCCCTTTTCCAAACGAGACACAAAACCCAAGGCCAAGGAAGCTTTTTTTAGAAGTGTAAGAAAAGCGAGAGAAAGTGTTCGGCGGCTGTTGTAGGTTTGGATTTGACGTTAGAATTAGGGTCCTTTTAAAATTGGGGAAGGTCCTGGAGACGAGGCTGCACCTGCTCCAATCATTTTGAAGGGAGGGGCTGGGTACAAGGTTGGGCCGAAGTCTGATTAATTAATATACTTTAGCAAACACTTCAAGAGCGGTATAAAATCCTTTTTTTAATAATCTACTTTCCACAACATTGTACATAAAAAATGAATGAGGGTTTTTCTCATTCCTAACTGGCTATCTCCTGCTTGCTATCACATTAATAGTACACATTACATTTGGTTTGGTTCAGTTTCCTTTCTTTTTTTTTGGAAAAAATCTATTTTTTAATACTAGTCTATTTTTAGTAGTTTAGTAATAGGTTTGTGTTTCAAAAAAAGCCTGCTAGTATGGTACTAGAATTAAAGGCTATTTTTTATATTTTTTATATAGATAATAGCCCACTAGTGTAATCGTTCCTGTCACCAGCATTGCAGATAAGAGCTTGTTGTTTGTAACTATATGTATAGTTACAGCTGTTTCTGTCACTGCACATTTTATCTCAGTCATTGTGGCGGCTGTGCTTGTGGTTGTACTCTCCATCTAAATAAACAACAAATAAAAAGTACTGTGAACAAGTTATGTATATTTTATGACAGTAAGAAGGTATACAATCCTGGAGTTCTGCCACATGTTTACGTGGGCAGTAAGCTAAGAGCTACGTAGGTCATGACTGTAACATGTCATAAGCATCAAACTGTCTAAATCAGTCCTTAGGAAAAGCAGAACTTACCTCATCTCTATGTATAAAGAACACTTGTTATATAAACTCCAGTGAAATACAAGAATTTCTCCCACCGTGAAAAAATCATATCTCAATACAAGTGAAGATATCAATTTAATCTTCAATGTGAAAAGTGAGATATGATCAATATCTTATCAAACTCATTAATATTTCAAGACAAGAACACAAAAGAAATCACTACCACGAAGGAGGTTTAGATACCCGGTCTTAATTTGCATAGATTTTGGCGATTTTATTCCTTCATATTCTCCGCATTTGATGATCAATTTGAGAAGCTTAGATATCAAACACTGGAAAGAGTGTTTCATCAGGTATCCAAACACGCTGCACCTAGTTTTCAACCCCTTCTCATTGTTTGGATATCTTCATAGACCACTTTCATAATGGCAGCCGATTTATTTATTCTTTTATATGTATGTTAATTAGCCTCACTGGCCTCGGTAACATGTGCAAAATTCAAAATAATTTTTACTTTAAAATGAGGCCAGCGAGGCTAATTAACATACATATAAAAGAATAAATAAATCCGCCACCATTATGAAAGTGGTCTATGAAACACTCTTCCTCGTGTTTGATACATTACTCCCTCCTGCCCCCCTCGTTTTTCAACCCCTTTTCCTCTTCCTTGTGTTTGATATACAACTTCATGTTAGCTACCATGTCAGAATTCAGCCCTGTAAAATTTCTCAGTGCTATATAATTAAAATGTTACTGTGATTGTAACATGTCGTACACATATTGCCTAAATTGGTCTTCAGAAGATAAAAAAACTCACCTCGAATCTAACACTTGTCAACTTGTCGACTTGTGAGTTGCCTCCAGATGTTCTTAAGTTTTAAGTTCTGAAAAGATGATCAGTTGATTCCAATTATAAAGTGAGCATAAAATTAACATAATCATTTTTCTCTGTTGTCTCTTTAGAGGTTGTGCATAGAACATAGAATACGTGATAAAATGAAGTTCTTCATTTCCAGGGGCCCCCTTCTTCCCGTTGCCCTGGAGCGAGAAAGAGAGACCCTGATCTGGTCTGGTCACATGTCTCCCAGAATCTGGGATATTACAAAACTAGTGTATCCAAAAGATAGTAATTGCTGCGGTACATTTGTTGTAATAATGCTGTGTTATCGTCTCGCTGGTATTACAGAATTGTCTTTCGTTTTTTGAGGGGAAGCAAAGAAAATGTAGACGGGATGAATCGACGAAAACTCCAGCTGATATTAAGACTAATTTTGTTTTGTAATTCACGCATCAAGTTCTTGCAATGCCTATAGAATATTGTTGAGTTAAGGACGTGTTTACCAAGAGGTAGGTGTGAAAATTTAGGTTAATTATTGACAGTGAGTACGTCTCCACGCGCTCAGCTCAGGTTTCGTGTCCCCACGCACTCAGCTCAGTTTTTAGTCTCATCGACCGCTGTCGGAGTGATTTCAAAATACATTTGTCTTTTATTCCGTACAATCTTTGAAACTCTTTGCTATCCAACGGTCCTATCGCCATGCCTCACAGTCCTCGCTCAACTCGCTGTAGTCTTCAACACTTGAGTTCCGATTTCGACTGGGACGTGTTGGACCAAAATATTACAAATCTTGCAGCCAACAGCTTGAAGCTATTGTTCGCGGCGCAGTGCATTCTGGCCCAAAATGTGTTCCTGGAGCAGTGAATTCTGGTAAAAAGCGATCAATTTGAGATTTTTTGTAGCTTACATTTTTTCTCATATATTTCTCTTAAATCCTGATTATGTTGCTGATTACTCGCTGTGCTCGTTCTGCAGCAATGATTCAAGGGAGGGGCGGCAAAGTGTTAATTTCACTCTAGCTGAGCATTGCGAATCAAAACAAATCGAAAAGTACTTGTTGGCCCGCAACGAATGTGAAGCGGCGGTCATCTGGAGACTCTTTGAAAACATTATTATCCACATTGACTGGTTTTGAAAGTGCAAGTTGTTTTAGGATTTGTAAATTAACTGTTGGGGAATTGTCAGGTCACTTGAAGATTTGCCTCAGTAAAGCTAATTTTTGAACTTGCTACACAATTAACCCCAATGTTAATTATATCACTTGATGCCACTACGCTTGCGCTCAGCAGAAAATGCTTTTAAGTTCTGGCATTGTTCGAAAGTGGGATGAATTTTTGCTACATATATACAATTTAGCAGGCGATCTTTAAGCCTTTAATTTGAGATCACATTAAATTATTGCCAACGTCTGTTCTTGAACTATGGCAAAGCAAGAAAAAGCCTTGCCATGAACCAAGTTTTTGACATATCCTGATGGAAAGACACCATGGCCATGAATGTTGGCAAATAAGATGTCAACATCATAAAAATTTGCTCTGATATTATCTTCTGTTGCACTTTAAAGGTAAGGGGCTGGCCTGTTTTGATAATTGTGTGAAACTTATTTCTAAAATGTAAGCCCAAAATGGAATATGACTGTCTTTCTGTCTGTTGCTATGGTTCACTTGAAAAGTGTGGGACACAATCGACATTTATCAACTCAGCTTTTATATTTTATATTGGGGGCAATCAGGAAATTTAAACAACAAACCATAATGACTTTAAGAATAAAAAAGATGACATTGTTCTGGCAATGCCCCATCCCCGGGCTGACCTGTTTTTGCAAATGCCCCACCCTTAATTTGGAAGGAAAAGTTATAAAATGCCTGACAAATGCCGCGGGGGGGATTAGTGGGCTTGGAATTGACGGAGCCATAAACATCATTTTGTCTTGATTGGTCTTTTAGGAGATAATTAACAACTCACCTTGAACAACACTTGTTAACAACGGTGAACCCTTGTCAACATGAACACTTGTGAGTATTAAAACGGCTTCCACAACTCCTTGGAGCTCTATCTACAATAGAATAGATTCGTAGAAAAATTCAGTCACTTCTCAATATCACTGGAGTGCATGTGGGACAAAAATATATATATATATTTTTTATTGGATATTACCCACATCTAATTACAATACTACAGTACATTACATAACAGTCATGTACAAAATACAGTAAAATACAAGTCTGATTTTGAGTAGTGTTACTATTTAAATCGATGTTGTTAGTAAACAAACTTCTTGTCAATTAAAGGTTTCCATTTCTTATAGTAATATTCAGGTGAATTAGTACTTACTGATATTTGTTTTTCTATCTCCGCTTTGTTTACCACTATTGTTTGATAAACACTTAATGACAGAGGATCTTCATTAATACTACAGCAGTATATATAGTATTTTGCAAGTAGCAAGAGATGATTAGTTAACTTATTAAGGTAATCCTTACCAATAATACCATACAATATTTTAACAGTTGATAATTCTAGTTTTATTGATAGGTATGTTTCATACCAGTCTAGAAAAGCTTCCCAGAACTCCGAAACGGCCCGACATGAGACAAGCATGTGCTTCAAATCTTGTTTTATTTCTAAGCATAGATAACAGAGATCACTGTTTGCGAGTTTAGCTTTAAACAGTTTGCTTTTAGTGAAAACTATGTTGTGTAAAATCTTGTATTGGAACATAGTCAACTTGTTTGTTTCTTTGGTGATAGAAAACGCAAAGTTAAAGTAATTGTTTATTTGGTCCGGTGGTAAGCCATTGTCAATCAGGCGTTGTTTGGCGGTAGGTTCTTCAAATATATGATTAACAAAACTTTTATGTATAGCTTTGGTTGTTAGTGCTTTCAAATTCTGACATGGCTGTGTAAGTTGCTCTTGCTGTATGTTCATTTGGTTTATAGATTTTTTATATTCATTGGGAATAGCGTTTATTACTCCATAATAAGTCAGAATATTCGTTTTTCACTGGTATCGTAATTTAAATTCTTCGTAAGTGAGGAGTAAGTGCTGGATATGCTTGTCTGTTAATATAGGGTGCTTTCCACTTGGCAAAAATTTCTGAAATTTTTGGTCGGAAATCCAATGGAACAGAACAATTTTGGGAGAAAATTCTGAAATTTTAGGAATACGTCTTAAGGTTTTATTTCATTTTATTTACATTTGCCACATAGAATAAATATTACAAAAAGAAAAAGAAAAAAGAATATAACTGAAATTGCAAATTTACAGAGCAGGAAGAGCTACAAAAATAGTTCAAAATTAAATGTAATATTAAGTGACTTAACTTTGATAGGTAGAGTGGCAAGGAAGCCCAATGGAAGCTAAAAAGCTTGTAGAAATTGGGCTGCTTATATTTAAAGGCCCATTTCCACCTGGGATGCATTGCGCGCTGTGATCGCTAATCTTGAATTTCGTGTATCACGAAATTACGATTCTTAGAAAGCCCTTGATCATCGCCCTTTTCCAAAGCAACCATGCAAATATTTTTAATTATCTTCTTCTAAATACATTCCCTGTTTATCTTTTCATATTTTTCTAAAAGTGTTTTGTATATATTCTGGCTGTATTTGCAAATTTTGCTATTTGAAGTCGACGAGTGTCTGACCTAATAGGTTACTTGGCCGTGCAATACAAAAGTCTGTCAAATTTGCCGACTTTGCGGAGCTATATCTCCACTATTTTAAAAGATATAACTTTTAAACTCTGCCACTTTACTAATTTTGAGATGCTTTTCGCAGCAGTGTTGATGGATTTTTGCTATCAGGCCAATATAAAAATTTTGAAAAACCGTGACATGGTCTAAATATAACTAATCGCGGTCGTAATGGAAGGCCAAAGTTACCTGGCTCTTTGAAGTTGATTCGCCCAAGAAAATCTGTCTTTGACCTCTGGAGAACAAGAAAACAAGCTCTTGGATTTGAAAAAAAAATACAGACAGTGAGTTTGCGGGATTCCTGTCGTACTGAATGGTTGGAAACGAATGCAACTGGCCTTGTTTTTACATTTCGAGTGAATGCAGTGGCAACCAGACAAGCAATTTTTGTTTGCCGCTTTACAAAGACAGGCACCTCGACCATTCTTTCGGGCACAAGCTCCTTTACAGGAACGAGTCACCACCACCTAAATGAACATAAAGAATAGGGAAAATAAAAGAGCAAATCTTTACGGGAACAAATGAAGCTAAGCGATCCGACATTGAATGTTTGCATGTGGATTTGTCATCTACATGTTCATCTTCCTAATTCTCGTCTTCTTCATTCTCCGGATTGACGATTGACCTGTAAAGCATTTACTCTTCCTGGCGATTCAGCATCATCGGGTAATTTGTCTGTTTCCATAGATAAATGAGGTACTTTCTAGATGAATAGCGCAAAAACATAGCTCGATGAATTTCTCGCGAGCATATCAGTGTCTTGTGTTTGAGAAAAGCTGGATAAAAATAGTTGACCAATCAGAGTAGGCCATTTAACAATACCGCGACTTCAAAACAAAAACAAACGACCCCATTGCCTCCCGGATGAAAATGGGCCTTTAATTATGATTTTAATAGTGTAAGCTGCCATATCATGGTCAGGCGAGTTTAATTTATAGCTCCCTCTATATGGTATTTTTTAATGAGGTCTTGAAACTAAGGTAATTTGTCAGTTGTGTAAGATTACGGGGGAGTTCCATAGTTTAGGTCCTGGATGGAGGACTGTGAACTGTTTAACGTTTGTTCTACAGAAATATGGTCGATAGTTATTAGCATTTCGAGTATTATATGTGTGTACTTGACGATTAGAAACAAAGGTGGTGTTAAAAGTATCAGGAAGGATGTTATTATGATATAAGTACATAAAACACGCAACAAAGAATGCATTAATGTTAAAAATATCAAGGATATTAAGAGTCCGAAAAAGGGATGCAGTATGAGCAAGATATTCAGCTTTACAAATGATTCTGACTATGCGTTTCTGTAGGTACATGTAGAGAAGTCTATTCAAATTGGCTGGATACGTTGGGCACCATACAATGTTACAGTAGTTAAAATACGGGTAAACCAATGTATAGTATAAGGATAACAAAGATTTAGAAGAGAGCAAGAAACGAGCTTTTATTATTTCCATCAGAGGTTGTCCTCTGATGGAAATTCCGGAATTAACAAAACTTTTGTGTTCCATTCATAATTTGTTTCGGTCCTAGTCTCTCAAGCTCACTCAAGTAGGCTGAAAACTCGGGAAAGATGGCAACCAACAGTCTTTCATCGTGTGGGTTTTTCTGTACCGATCTCCAATTATTATTGCATCACTCGTGCTTTGAAGCTGCAACTGGCAAAGGTAAGATCAACTGTGTTTAGTTTTGTCTGGTTTACATTAGGTAAAAGTCCGTTTTACCAGGAGCTTATTACCTGGTTTTACTCGGTCGGTTTTGTTCCCGCCATTTTTTACGGATACTCGGGGCAGAGAGTTTATATTGTTATAATTATTCTCCGGACTTGTCTATAGCAAAAAACTAGTATAGAAGCAGAATGCCCGTTTATACAAGCAATGTTTCGGAATCATCATGTTCTAAAGCCGCGAAAACATTAAAAAAAGTTCGTCATTATATTTTGATATGTCAGGCCGGCCCGGTATGCCCTTGGAATAGAGCACGCGGTTTCCCGTTCCTTTCGACCACCGAAAATTCCGAAAACTCGAACCGGAAATTTTTTCTGAATGGAAAGCGCCCATAAACTTGTCCCTTTTCCGTAAATCCAGTTTTCTTCGTTTCGAATGAGTTCGTAGAGGTTCAAAGATATTCACGTCATTTTCAGTTCGAATTTTGCTATATATAGCTTGTTAGACTGCAAAATTAGGTTCGGCACATGTGAAGCGAAGTCGATCTTTTGCCGCTCAGTCGAATAGAACGCCAGAGTCGACCCAAATACAAAAGTGCCGTTCGACGTTTGAACCGGGCCCATAGCTTTTAAAGTAAAATATAAACCTACAAGATCAAGTGGAATAGTGTGAGCTTACCTGGCTTTGGCTACACCGTTCGCGCTCTTTTCGTTGTGCGAACCTCACACAAAAGCGTCGGAAAGAAAGCATCGTGCCCTCCGCCATTTTAAATACAAACTTAGACAAGAAGGTAAAATTTTTTTGGATCACTCAACCTCGTTCCCAGGGGCTTCTCGATTTTCAAAATGGCGGTATGAGAAGAGAAACCCCTGGGACATAGCGATCTAAAACGACCGCTGATTAGTTTATTGATATTGATTCTTACACCTATTCTGATTGGTTTACGTTTTTCTAAGAAAAGATGGCGGATCACGGTAGGTTCTTCGAGAAACCAAAACATTGCTATATGGAAGGTCTCTGAGACGTGAAAGTTTAACAGTTTTCATGAGTAACTGTTAGCAAAACTGCAGCTGTTCCTGACGATGCGGCTTTGATGCAAAAAGCGTAAGATTTAGAGATAATTCGCCGATTTTCAGGCTTTGCGTTTTCGGCTGGCGAATGGTAATTTCTGCGAGCCCTACACTTTTGAACTTTCAATAGAGTCTAGAATACTGGCTGAACCTCAGTGTAAAAACATGTCTTGTTTTCTACCGATTTCTACCTATTGTTGTCTTGCGCTCGATTGTTTTATACAGTTTGTTTTCTTTGTTTTTCAGTCCATTTAAGCTTATGGTTTCATAAATAAAGCAGAGCCGACAGCCAATTGTTTGCTATTCAGTTACTTATTCACTTGTGACAGCTTGACTGAAGTTAAGCTTAATTTAGTTTTTAAAACATGTCAATAAAAAACAAAACAGGAATGCATTTCTCAAAATGGCACATTACGTTTTATAACTCTTTTCGGTCTTATGTATTTGTTAGATTAATTTTGTGATTGTTCATATAAGCACACTCCTTCCATCCAAAGCATTCATTGAGTCGTGTTGCCGTTCTGTGCAACCGATCGATTCGCAGCGTTCGGCCGCTCGCCTTACCATGCTTTAAGTATGTTTTGCAGTAGAAAATTGATAATAGAAGATAAAGTGAAGCAGTTACATCTGCTCCAAGTCACCCGATTTTCGTCTGCAACAATGAGTTTTTTTTGGTGCTCTCTGGCGAAAAGCTGGAGAAGCGCGCGCATGAGCGCAATATGTAACATCATGGAGTAGAAAAGCGGACCCGAGTAGAAAAAGGAGTGACTTGAAGCATATCTATGAAACAGCGAATAATATAGTATTAAGCAGTAAAAAATAAGACGCCATAAAACTTTGCACGCAGCTTCTAATGAGTTTTCTACGCCATCTCTTTTTTTACCCGACTTTCTATAGTGCATGTGTATTAAATAAATGACCATGTTTTGTCATTTTATAACATTACAACAAGGAATTCATTAATCCGCGATCAATAAGAGCGCTTCTAAAATTGTGCCTAAACGCAGGTTAGGAATGCACTACTTTGATAGCCTAGTCTGGTCTTTCTTCTTCTTGGGGACGCGTCTCAAGTTTCTTTGAGGAGAAAGAAGAAAGAAAACCTCTGTGACCAGGGTATCAGTTTGAGAGCGTTGGTTGTAGGATGGGTGTGGGTCTCGGAGGCTTGTAAGGGTGAAAGGATGAAAGACCTGGGCGTGGCTACATCTTATTTTGACACACAAGAAGTATCAAAACAAAGCACTGGCATTTTATCCATGATCAGTTCTATTTTGAATTCGTGGAACACCATAACTGCTATCGGAGCACGTCTCATACCGCCTACAATTCGATATCCGTATCCCTTTTTCCTGTGAACGAGGCTGGTCTCCTCTAACCCCCGACATTTTGCGGGCATACTGGCGGCTTGGCGTGATTGTTCGCGCGTTTTGGCGACCGAGGCGTTAGATATTTAGACCTACACGACTTCGGACACCTTATTGAGAATTATATAGCGCAAAAAACAAAGGAAAACAAAAAACGGAACAAACAGGTCCGTTTTCAGGAAGATCATACAATACGGCAGGTCATTTAGAAAATTTTAAACCGAGTTGAGGTGAGCAGCTCGATGGTGCTTTTGTAGAAAAGGCTCTATAACAGACAAGATATTTTCTATAATTCCGGCGTATGACGGAGTAGGTCGCTACTCGCGGCTGCCAGTGCTCGTCAGATTGGGTGACCACTCAACAAACTTTCAACTTAAATTAAATTTACTTACTTTAGGGGGCATCTTCGTGCATTCTTAATAGAACGATTGAAAATAATAACCGAGTCAGTAAGTTCAATCTTAAGTGAATTTTAATTGTTATTCCAGTATTTACAACATCAGAATAACAGTTGATGTCACATATGTGTTACCTACAGTGTGCTTTATATGCCAAAACCAGCTGGCACTCCAAATTACACTAGTTCAGTTCAATGAAGTTTTAGACTTGAAATTGTAATTAAATTGCACTAATGGAATTTGAAATTGTATGTGAACGTTCACAACAATATAATTACATTAAGAAAATACACCATTCATTTTACAATAATTGCACTCTCACTTATTATTAAATTATATTCAATCACATCTAATAACTTATCACAGTATCTACATGTACATCTGATGGACGTTTTGATACACTAACAGTGCTGTGTGCAATATTGTTTACACTCCACAAAGGTGTGACAACTTCTAGAGGGCTTTTATTTCAACTGGCCAATGAAAATGCAAAAACTGAGAAGGATCTGCCAATAATCGCGATCTTAAAACTCTGCCTTGCACATTCATTCGTAACAGAGCAGATAGAAACTTTTCAAAAAGATTTTAAAAAACTTGTACAAGAACTTGTACTATCAAAGGTGGTCGAAATACTAATGAGAGTCTACATGAGTTTTGGAAACAAGCAAAGATAAAGCATAATGGGGAAAACACAGCAAAAAGTTTCCGTTAAGTGAGACAGCCTCCCCGTTTGGATCTGGATGGTTTCTATGTAACACCAAGTATGTAAAATATGGAAAATGTCATGATGTAATGCGCTTACTTCAATCTGAATGGTACGGAGACATTAATAAGTTATGGTTTGCCCCAAATCATTTTGGCCGAAGGCATACAATACACATTTCAATGGTAATGACTGATTCACTGTAATTTCTGTACAAAAATGTCAGTACCTATGAAAAAAAAAACCTGCTGTAAAAACAACCCTAAGTAAAGCAGAGCTTCACCTCATATAGTTCAAGTCCTTTAACAGATTTCATTATTAAGATACAATAACATGAATTTAATAATAAGTTTATTCTTATCATCAGTACATATTAATAGCATTCCTCTTGTCCCTGTTCTTTCCTCGAACGAGAGTCCTTGCTTTAGAGACTGCATTGTTATAAAGTTGCTGTAAATAAAACCATCACAAAGATTAAAGCAATTTGTATTTGGTTATATTCAATGGCTGTGAAAAGTTACATTAGAGGCCTATGGTATGGATATTTCCTGGATCTGCACGTTTTTTACATAGTACAAGTGTTTTTTCCTTATGTCCACATACAGTAATGTAACTTGTAACACTTTCAACTACTTATACATAATCTTGATTTTCCATGATTTCCAGGCCAAAATTGTAAAAATTGAAAAATATAACTTTAACGTTTCTTACACGTTTGAAAACAACCCATCACAACATTGTCCCAAGGCCTTTTTTGCATTCAATATGTGTGTTCATGTGACCCATGACAAAAATTAATGTCTTCATTTTGCTTGAAACAGGGATTCCAAATTGCAATTGAAATGAAATAACATAACACATAATGCTTTATTTATTCACGGAAGTCTTGGAAGTCTTGGCCAGGGGTTCTCCACCCTACCATTTTGAGTGAGGTAACGTTTTGTTTTATTGTTTGTATGTTGTTGTTTTAACAGGGCAGTTCAGAAAACCACGTTCTGTGAGAACGCACCCTGTATTAATATTATTATTATTATTATTATTATTATTATTAATAGATCGAAATTAAGTGTCTTTTTTTAATCAAAAGGAATAATGTAAATAGTGTTTTGACTGAATAGTTTTTTTAAGTGAAATTAATTGTAAAATAAGATTTTTTAGTTAGCTTTGTTATCAATAAAAGATTTGGAGTTTATGGTCTAGAATACTGGCTGAACCTCAGTGTAAAAACATGTCTTGTTTTCTACCGATTTCTACCTTAAATTTGTCTTGCGCTCGATTGTTTTATACAGTTTGTTTTCTTTGTTTTTCAGTCCATTTAAGCTTATGGTTTCATAAATAAAGCAGAGCCGACAGCCAATTGTTTGCTATTCAGTTACTTATTCACTTGTGACAGCTTGACTGAAGTTAAGCTTAATTTAGTTTTTAAAACATGTCAATAAAAAACAAAGCAGGAATGCATTCCTCAAAATGGCAAGATTCTAGATTAACCCCCAAGTATAATTTTGCACATGCATGTATGCACTATCGTTTTCATTTAGGCAATCTTAGGTTCTGGCTTTTGTTTTAGCCTTCAGAACTTATTCATAGTTAATTTGTGGGATTATATGGAGATATTACTCAAAATTTCCAACCATATTTCAGGCCCAAGAACTGTTTTTAAATTTTTGCTTCTATGAAATGCCAATGTAGTTTATAGCTGGCAAATCGTCCCACACACTCTGGATACCAGAAGTTCTCTTACAGCAGGTCTTTTGCCCTGAGGCTCTTCCTTTTGGCAAAAAAATATGAGTCAAAAGAGGCATGTAATGTCATGTAATTTATGAGAGAAATGAGAGGCACCCATGCAGGGTACATCCCAACATGTTTGGAACAATGATCTTAGGGTGTTTTTTTGCTTAGCTTTCAAAATCATTAAAAATTCCATTTTTCTTGGCAAACATTCTGCACATAACAGCTTTTCTGGCTCAAAAGTTTTTTGCACTTTTGAGAAGCACATGTCAGCAGAGTGCCAGTTAACATGTTTTTGTCTCTGGTCAGCTTTAAGGTTTAAGAGCCGGTCTGTTTGCTTGAAAACAGTGGAGTAGAATGTCAAGCGTGAAATTAATTTTTATTCCTTGTTTGAATGAATGATATGATTAATATGGCATTGAACTATCGAGATTTTAGAATGGTGATCATTGCAAGCCATTGGGTTGATACAATGAAAAAAAAAACATTCTAGGATATAATCAGCTGTGAAACATTCTTTCATGCCACAATAACAAGTGTTCCCCATGTGCCCCCTTTCATTTTATATTTTTTTTTATATAATTTTCAGTTTTTTAAGCCTCTATGAAGGAGGGAGACGTTGATAAATTTTAACAATCATGGCTCAGGTCTAGTGGATTTTTCTGTCTGATGAGGAACTTCTGTCACTTGTCCAACAGAGAAGGAATAGCTCCTGATTTCTTTTTTATTTGGTAGCCATCCTTGTTATAAGTATGACACATTAGGCCTATTTGTGATGTTTTATTAACATTTTAGTTTTTAACACAACCATGAAGAACTGGGTGCTTTCTGGCCAGGCCAACACTTTATTTGCGTTCTGACCATCTGATCCTGGATATAAAACATTGTTCTAAAAATATATTAAAATTTGCACAAATTTTTTTTTCTGGGGTTTTTGTTTTGCACAATATTTTTTTCGCAGTTCAAAGCTGTGCTCAAATTTTTTTTTGGTATTTGCCCAACCCCCCGCACTGCCAAAGCAATAAAATCCCTTTTCCAAACGAGACACAATACCCAAGGCCAAGGAAGCTTTTTTTAGAAGAGTAAGAAAAGCGAGAGAAAGTGTTCGGTGGCTGTTGTAGGTTTGGATTTGACGTTAGAATTAGGGTCCTTTTAAAATTGGGGAAGGTCCTGGAGACGAGGCTGCACCTGCTCCAATCATTTTGAAGGGAGGGGCTGGGTACAAGGTTGGGCCGAAGTCTGATTAATTAATATACTTTAGCAAACACTTCAAGAGCGGTATAAAATCCTTTTTTTAATAATCTACTTTCCACAACATTGTACATAAAAAATGAATGAGGGTTTTTCTCATTCCTAACTGGCTATCTCCTGCTTGCTATCACATTAATAGTACACATTACATTTGGTTTGGTTCAGTTTCCTTTCTTTTTTTTTTGGAAAAAATCTATTTTTTAACACTAGTCTATTTTTAGTAGTTTAGTGATAGGTTTGTGTTTCAAAAAAAGCCTGCTAGTATGGTACTAGAATTAAAGGCTATTTTTATATTTTTTATATAGATAATAGCCCACTAGTGTAATCGTTCCTGTCACCAGCATTGCAGATAAGAGCTTGTTGTTTGTAACTACATGTATATGTATAGTTACATCTGTTTCTGTCACTGCACATTTTATCTCAGTCATTGTGGCGGCTGTGCTTGTGGTTATACCGGTACTCTCCATCTAAATAAACAACAAATAAAAAGTACTGTGAACAAGTTATGTATATTTTATGACAGTAAGAAGGTATACAATCCTGGAGTTCTGCCACATGTTTACGTGGGCAGTAAGCTAAGAGCTACGTAGGTCATGACTGTAACATGTCATAAGCATCAAACTGTCTAAATCAGTCCTTAGGAAAAGCAGAACTTACCTCATCTCTATGTATAAAGAACACTTGTTATATAAACTCCAGTGAAATACAAGAATTTCTCCCACCGTGAAAAAATCATATCTCAATACAAGTGAAGATATCAATTTAATCTTCAATGTGAAAAGTGAGATATGATCAATATCTTATCAAACTCATTAATATTTCAAGACAAGAACACAAAAGAAATCACTACCACGAAGGAGGTTTAGATACCCGGTCTTAATTTGCATAGATTTTGGCGATTTTATTCCTTCATATTCTCCGCATTTGATGATCAATTTGAGAAGCTTAGATATCAAACACTGGAAAGAGTGTTTCATCAGGTATCCAAACACGCTGCACCTAGTTTTCAACCCCTTCTCATTGTTTGGATATCTTCATAGACCACTTTCATAGTGGCAGCCGATTTATTTATTCTTTTATATGTATGTTAATTAGCCTCACTGGCCTCGGTAACATGTGCAAAATTCAAAATAATTTTTACTTTAAAATGAGGCCAGCGAGGCTAATTAACATACATATAAAAGAATAAATAAATCGGCCACCATTATGAAAGTGGTCTATGAAACACTCTTCCTCGTGTTTGATACATTACTCCCTCCTGCCCCCCTCGTTTTTCAACCCCTTTTCCTCTTCCTTGTGTTTGATATACAACTTCATGTTAGCTACCATGTCAGAATTCAGCCCTGTAAAATTTCTCAGTGCTATATAATTAAAATGTTACTGTGATTGTAACATGTGGTACACATATTGCCTAAATTGGTCTTCAGAAGATAAAAAAACTCACCTCGAATCTAACACTTGTCAACTTGTCGACTTGTGAGTTGCCTCCAGATGTTCTTAAGTTTTAAGTTCTGAAAAGATGATCAGTTGATTCCAATTATAAAGTGAGCATAAAATTAACATAATCATTTTTCTCTGTTGTCTCTTTAGAGGTTGTGCATAGAACATAGAATATGTGATAAAATGAAGTTCTTCATTTCCAGGGGCCCCCTTCTTTCCGTTGCCCTGGAGCGAGAAAGAGAGACCCTGATCTGGTCTGGTCACATGTCTCCCAGAATCTGGGATATTACAAAACTAGTGTATCCAAAAGATAGTAATTGCTGCGGTACATTTGTTTTAATAATGCTGTGTTATTGTCTCGCTGGTATTACAGAATTTTGTCTTTCGTTTTTTGAGGGGAAGCAAAGAAAATGTAGACGGGATGAATCGACGAAAACTCCAGCTGATATTAAGACTAATTTTGTTTTGTAATTCACGCATCAAGTTCTTGCAATGCCTATAGAATATTGTTGAGTTAAGGACGTGTTTACCAAGAGGTAGGTGTGAAAATTTAGGTTAATTATTGACAGTGAGTATGTTGTGTTACTAGCTAGACGTATCGTGTTAGCGTCTCCACGCGCTCAGCTCAGGTTTCGTGTCCCCACGCACTCAGCTCAGTTTTTAGTCTCATCGACCGCTGTCGGAGTGATTTCAAAATAAATTTGTCTTTTATTCCGTACAATCTTTGAAACTCTTTGCTATCCAACGGTCCTATCGCCATGCCTCACAGTCCTCACTCAACTCGCTGTAGTCTTCAACACTTGAGTTCCGATTTCGACTGGGACATGTTGGACCAAAATATTACAAATCTTGCAGCCAACAGCTTGAAGCTATTGTTCGCGGCGCAGTGCATTCTGGCCCAAAATGTGTTCCTGGAGCAGTGAATTCTGGTAAAAAGCGATCAATTTGAGATTTTTTGTAGCTTATATTTTTTCTCATATATTTCTCTTAAATCCTGATTATGTTGCTGCTCACTCGCTGTGCTCATTCTGCAGCAATGATTCAAGGGAGGGGCGGCAAAGTGTTAATTTCACTCTAGCTGAGCATTGCGAATCAAAACAAATCGAAAAGTACTTGTTGGCCCGCAACGAATGTGAAGCGGCGGTCATCTGCAGACTCTTTGAAAACATTATTATCCACATTGACTGGTTTTGAAAGTGCAAGTTGTTTTAGGATTTGTAAATTAACTGTTGGGGAATTGTCAGGTCACTTGAAGATTTGCCTCAGTAAAGCTAATTTTTGAACTTGCTACACAATTAACCCCAATGTTAATTATATCACTTGATGCCACTACGCTTGCGCTCAGCAGAAAATGCTTTTAAGTTCTGGCATTGTTCGAAAGTGGGATGAATTTTTGCTACATATATACAATTTAGCAGGCGATCTTTAAGCCTTTAATTTGAGATCACATTAAATTATTGCCAACGTCTGTTCTTGAACTATGGCAAAGCAAGAAAAAGCCTTGCCATGAACCAAGTTTTTGACATATCCTGATGGAAAGACACCATGGCCATGAATGTTGGCAAATAAGATGTCAACATCATAAAAATTTGCTCTGATATTATCTTCTGTTGCACTTTAAAGGTAAGGGGCTGGCCTGTTTTGATAATTGTGTGAAACTTATTTCTAAAATGTAAGCCCAAAATGGAATATGACTGTCTTTCTGTCTGTTGCTATGGTTCACTTGAAAAGTGTGGGACACAATCGACATTTATCAACTCAGCTTTTATATTTTATATTGGGGGCAATCAGGAAATTTAAACAACAAACCATAATGACTTTAAGAATAAAAAAGATGACAGGGGGGGGGGGGGGGAATTAGTGGGCTTGGAATTGACGGAGCCATAAACATCATTTTGTCTTGATTGGTCTTTTAGGAGATAATTAACAACTCACCTTGAACAACACTTGTTAACAACGGTTAACAACGGCTTCCACAACTCCTTGGAGCTCGATCTACAATAAAATAGAATTCGTAGAAAAATTCAGTCACTTCTCAATATCACTGGAGTGCATGTGGGACAAAAATATATATATATATATTTTTTATTGGATATTACCCACATCTAATTACAATACTACAGTACATTACATAACAGTCATGTACAAAATACAGTAAAATACAAGTCTGATTTTGAGTAGTGTTACTATTTAAATCGATGTTGTTAGTAAACAAACTTCTTGTCAATTAAAGGTTTCCATTTCTTATAGTAATATTCAGGTGAATTAGTACTTACTGATATTTGTTTTTCTATCTCCGCTTTGTTTACCACTATTGTTTGATAAACACTTAATGACAGAGGATCTTCATTAATACTACAGCAGTATATATAGTATTTTGCAAGTAGCAAGAGATGATTAGTTAATTTATTAAGGTAATTCTTACCAATAATACCATACAATATTTTAACAGTTGATAATTCTAGTTTTATTGATAGGTATGTTTCATACCAGTCTAGAAAAGCTTCCCAGAACTCCGAAACGGACCGACATGAGACAAGCATGTGCTTCAAATCTTGTTTTATTTCTAAGCATAGATAACAGAGATCACTGTTTGCGAGTTTAGCTTTAAACAGTTTGCTTTTAGTGAAAACTATGTCGTGTAAAATCTTGTATTGGAACATAGTCAACTTGTTTGTTTCTTTGGTGATAGAAAACGCTAAGTTAAAGTAATTGTTTATTTGGTCCGGTGGTAAGCCATTGTCAATCAGGCGTCGTTTAGCGGTCGGTTCTTCAAATATATGATTAACAAAAACTTTTATGTATAGCTTTGGTTGTTAGTGCTTTCAAATTCTGACATGGCTGTGTAAGTTGCTCTTGCTGTATGTTCATTTGGTTTATAGATTTTTTTATATTCATTGGGAATAGCCTTTATTACTCCGTAATAAGTCAGAATATTCGTTTTTCACTGGTATCGGAATTTAAATTCTTCGTAAGTGAGGAGTAAGTGCTGGATATGCTTGTCTGTTAATATAGGGTGCTTTCCACTTGGCAAAAATTTCTGAAATTTTTGGTCGGAAATCCAATGGAACAGAACAATTTCGGGAGAAAATTCTGAAATTTTAGGAATACGTCTTAAGGTTTTATTTCATTTCATTTACATTTGCCACATAGAATAAATATTACAAAAAGAAAAAGAAAAAAGAATATAACTGAAATTGCAAATTTACAGAGCAGGAAGAGCTACAAAAATAGTTCAAAATTAAATGTAATATTAAGTGACTTAACTTTGATACATGTAGGTAGAGTGGCAAGGAAGCCCAATGGAAGCTAAAAAGCTTGTAGAAATTGGGCTGCTTATATTTAAAGGCCCATTTCCATCTGGGATGCATTGCGCGCTGTGATCGCTAATCTTGAATTTCGTGTATCACGAAATTACGATTCTTAGAAAGCCCTTGATCATCGCCTTTTTCCAAAGCAACCATGCAAATATTTTTAATTATCTTCTTCTAAATACATTCCCTGTTTATCTTTTCATATTTGTCTAAAAGTGTTTTGTATATATTCTGGCTGTATTTGTAAATTTTGCTATTTGAAGTCGACGAGTGTCTGACCTAATAGGTTACTTGGCCGTGCAATACAGAAGTCTGTCAAATTTGCCGACTTTGCGGAGCTATATCTCCACTATTTTAAAAGATATCACTTTTAAACTCTGCCACTTTACTAATTTTGAGATGCTTTTCGCAGCAGTGTTGATGGATTTTTGCTATCAGGCCAATATAAAAATTTGGAAAAACCGTGACATGGTCTAAATATAACTAATCGCCGTCGTAATGGAAGGCCAAAGTTACCTGGCTCTTTGAAGTTGATTCGCCCAAGAAAATCTGTCTTTGACCTCTGGAGAACAAGAAAACAAGCTCTTGGATTTGAAAAAAAAAATACAGACAGTGAGTTTGCGGGATTCCTGTCGTACTGAATGGTTGGAAACGAATGCAACTGGCCTTGTTTTTACATTTCGAGTGAATGCAGTGGCAACCAGACAAGCAATTTTTGTTTGCCGCTTTACAAAGACAGGCACCTCGACCATTCTTTCGGGCACAAGCTCCTTTACAGGAATGAGTCACCACCACCTAAATGAACATAAAGAATAGGGAAAATAAAAGAGCAAATCTTTACGGGAACAAATGAAGCTAAGCGATCCGACATTGAATGTTTGCATGTGGATTTGTCATCTACATGTTCATCTTCCTAATTCTCGTCTTCTTCATTCTCCGGATTGACGATTGACCTGTAAAGCATTTACTCTTCCTGGCGATTCAGCATCATCGGGTAATTTGTCTGTTTCCATAGATAAATGAGCGAGCATATCAGTGTCTTGTGTTTGAGAAAAGCTGGATAAAAATAGTTGACCAATCAGAGTAGGCCATTTAACAATGCCGCGACTTCAAAACAAAAACAAACGACCCCATTGCCTCCCGGATGAAAATGGGCCTTTAATTATGATTTTAATAGTGTAAGCTGCCATATCATGGTCAGGCGAGTTTAATTTATAGCTCCCTCTATATGGTATTTTTTAATGAGGTCTTGAAACTAAGGTAATTTGTCAGTTGTGTAAGATTACGGGGGAGTTCCATAGTTTAGGTCCTGGATGGAGGACTGTGAACTGTTTAATGTTTGTTCTACAGAAATATGGTCGATAGTAATTAGCATTTCGAGTATTATATGTGTGTACTTGACGATTAGAAACAAAGGTGGTGTTAAAAGTATCAGGAAGGATGTTATTATGATATAAGTACATAAAACACGCAACAAAGAATGCATTAATGTTAAAAATATCAAGGATATTAAGAGTCCGAAAAAGGGATGCAGTATGAGCAAGATATTCAGCTATACAAATGATTCTGACTATGCGTTTCTGTAGGTACATGTACATGTAGAGAAGTCTATTCAAATTGGCTGGATACGTTGAGCACCATACAATGTTACAGTAGTTAAAATACGGGTAAACCAATGTATAGTATAAGGATAACAAAGATTTAAAAGAGAGCAAGAAACGAGCTTTTATTATTTCCATCAGAGGTTGTCCTCTGATGGAAATTCCGGAATTAACAAGACTTTTGTGTTCCATTCATAATTTGTTTCGGCCCTAGTCTCTCAAGCTCACTCAAGTAGGCTGAAAACTCGGGAAAGATGGCAACCAACAGTCTTTCATCGTGTGGGTTTTTCTGTACCGATCTCCAATTATTATTGCATCACTCGTGCTTTGAAGCTGCAACTGGCAAAGGTAAGATCAACTGTGTTTAGTTTTGTCTGGTTTACATTAGGTAAAAGTCCGTTTTACCAGGAGCTTATTACCTGGTTTTACTCGGTCGGTTTTGTTCCCGCCATTTTTTACGGATACTCGGGGCAGAGAGTTTATATTGTTATAATTATTCTCCGGACTTGTCTATAGCAAAAAACTAGTATAGAAGCAGAATGCCCGTTTATACAAGCAATGTTTCGGAATCATCATGTTCTAAAGCCGCGAAAACATTAAAAAAAGTTCGTCATTATATTTTGATATGTCAGGCCGGCCCGGTATGCCCTTGGAATAGAGCACGCGGTTTCCCGTTCCTTTCGACCACCGAAAATTCCGAAAACTCGAACCGGAAATTTTTTCTGAATGGAAAGCGCCCATAAACTTGTCCCTTTTCCGTAAATCCAGTTTTCTTCGTTTCGAATGAGTTCGTAGAGGTTCAAAGATATTCACGTCATTTTCAGTTCGAATTTTGCTATATATAGCTTGTTAGACTGCAAAATTAGGTTCGGCACATGTGAAGCGAAGTCGATCTTTTGCCGCTCAGTCGAATAGAACGCCAGAGTCGACCCAAATACAAAAGTGCCATTCGACGTTTGAACCGGGCCCATAGCTTTTAAAGTAAAATATAAACCTACAAGATCAAGTGGAATAGTGTGAGCTTACCTGGCTTTGGCTACACCGTTCGCGCTCTTTTCGTTGTGCGAACCTCACACAAAAGCCTCGGAAAGAAAGCATCGTGCCCTCCGCCATTTTAAATACAAACTTAGACAAGAAGGTAAAATTTTTTTGGGATCACTCAACCTCGTTCCCAGGGGCTTCTCGATTTTCAAAATGGCGGTATGAGAAGAGAAACCCCTGGGACATAGCGATCTAAAACGACCGCTGATTAGTTTATTGATATTGATTCTTACACCTATTCTGATTGGTTTACGTTTTTCTAAGAAAAGATGGCGGACCACGGTAGGTTCTTCGAGAAACGGACAGTGTAAAACGCAGACTGCAGACCGGGGGTAAAATGAAGACTGAGGGTAAAATGCAGTGGAAAATAGCGAGTTTGGACTAGGTCTAGGAAAGGGTAGGGTTTTTTGGTGTTTAGTCTAGAATAGGGTTACAAAATGCAGCTAAAATGGTCTAGTATTCAGGGACCGCGCAGCAAGTTTTCGGGTGGGGGGGCTAAAGAAGAATGCGTGAACGAAATTTTTTTTTTGTGGGCGGGGGGCATGCTTGTGGATTTCTATTCAATTTCTCTAAAGTGACGGAGAATGCTATTATAACGATAAAACTATTGATTTTTTTCCACATCTTCAGTGATGTTGCTATCGGGTCTGAAAATTCACCATCACTAAATTGAAATATCATAGATTGTTATGTTATACTACTGATATCAACCTTTAATTACTATAAATAAGCCAGAAATCCAACGATTTTGCTTGAGCTGCCTTGAACTCAACGCTGTATAATTACTCAGCAATTATTGCACGAGGCTGAGTATGATATGAAGAGTTATGCAGATCGAGGGGGTTATCCGCCAAAGCCGAAGGCTTGAGCCCGGTGGATAACACCCTCCGAGATCTGTATATCTTCATATCATACGAAAGCCGAGTTCAATAATTGTTTAATTATTCATTCAAAATATTTACACGGCAAAACAAAACGGTAACTGAAAATAATTTAGTGAATGATATTAAAGTTACTGTACATCATTTACTCGAAAAGTGCTAAAATTACGCTTTCTGTTTGTGTTGCTGTCGGTAAATTCGTTTGCGATGTCAATGGTGGAAAGCCTGTCCGTTCTTTCTTTGTGTATGTTTAAAACTGTCAGGTTACTAAATCGTTCCTGGTTCATTCTTGAACGGAGCAATGTTTTTAGCCTCAGGGCAGTCGAAAAGGATCTTTCACCGGCTGCACTGGTTGCTGGATTTACGAGAATCAGCTTACATAACGTGATAACTTCTTTTATCATTTCCCGTTCTGGGTTTTACTATGATGTCGTCAAAACAAAAATAATCACCATCCTTCAGCAGCACTTGTAAAATTTCCATCTGGTCGGTTAACACTGAAATATTAACATCATCGTTGTACAGTTTTTCCATAAACTTTAGCTCTTCGGATTTGTCCTGCGAATTGAGGGTCTTAATTAAGAGAGACTCCATCTTTACATACGTATCAAAGCTTGGCTGGTAAAACCGCTGGTCAATAGCGTTCATCATCAAGTCAATAGCTTCAAAGTATATTCGCCTGTAATAGTTTTGTGCGGTCACAGGATATGTTGGCTCTCCAGTGCCAATTTCAATTCTTCTTGGCGCGCGAGTTCTCCTTGGTAACATCGGCCCACTCATGGAGGGATAGCTTTTACTTTTCAGTAAAACTACATCATAAAATGATCTGAAGTATCGTTTCGCATCTTCTGCAGAACGTCTTTTGTAAGACAAGCTACTCGTTTGCCACTTAGAGCTGACATCTTTGTTTGCTGTAAGGTTCTTTATAAGTTATCTGTGTGAGAAAACAGCCGCTGTCCTAAATTCAACCCGAAGAAGAAGTCAAAAGTGTTCATTTGCGCTTGGCATCCAATGATCCTTCCACGTATATCGTATATCTTTGCCAGTAACTCTGGTCACTTTCGAATTAACGATTTTTTATAATTTTTCACTCCGTTACTTTTGTTAAATTATTTTTTGTTTAATTTATTTTTATTCTTGCAAAAAAGTGGGGGGGCTAAAGCCCCCCCAGCCCCTCCCTCTGCGCGGTCCCTGGTATTGGTATAGGCTAGTGTGTAGTCTGCATTTTACCCCCGGCTGCGTTTTACACTGACCGCTTCGAGAAACCAAAACATTGCTATATGGAAGGTCTCTGAGACGTGAAAGTTTAACAGTTTTCATGAGTAACTGTTAGCAAAACTGCAGCTGTTCCTGACGATGCGGCTTTGATCCAAAAAGCGTAAGATTTAGAGATATTAAATTCGCCCATTTTCAGGCTTTGCGTTTTCGGCTGGCGAATGGTAAATTCGAGATATGTTTTTCTGCGAGCCCTACACTTTTAAACTTTCAAAATGCGAGGCGGGAGAGAAAGGCTATGGAAAGGCTATGTAACATCATGGAGTAGAAAAGCGGACCCAAGTAGAAAAACGAGTGACTTGAAGCCTATCTATGAAACAGCGAATAATACAGTATTAAGCAGTAAAAAATAAAACGCCATAAAACTTTGCACGCAGCTTCTAATGAGTTTTCTACGCCATCTCTTTTTTACCCGACTTTCTAAAGTGCATGTGTATTAAATAAATGACCATGTTTTTGTCATTTTATAACATTACAACAAGGAATTCATTAATCCGCGATCAATAAGAGCGCTTCCAAAATTGTGCCTAAACGCAGGTTAGGAATGCATTACTTCGATAGCCTGGTCTGGTCTTTCTTCTTCTTGGGGACGCGTCTCAAGTTTGTTTGAGGAGAAAGGAGAAACAGGGTTCGTACCCTTTTTCAGAAACAAAATTTCAGGACTTTTCCAGGACTCGGATAGATTTTTCCAGGACTCCCAAATGCACTTTAATTATTTTTCAGCTGTTGGAGTTTTCCATTCAGCCCCTCTTCAATGTCTTTCAAGGCTGCCATCTTATCTTACAGATCTCCAGACCTTTCAAGGACTTGTAGTCATTTTTCAGGACTTTCTAGTCCTGGAAAATGCCAAAGTACAATTCCAGGACTTTCCAGGATTTCCAGGACCCATACGAACCCCGGAAAGAAAACCTCTGTGACCAGGGTATCAGTTTGAGAGCGTTGGTTGTAGGATGGGTGTGGGTTTCAGAGGCTTGTAAGGGTGAAAGGACGAAAGACGATAACCTGGGCGTGGCTACATCTTATTTTGACACACAAGAAGTATCAAAACAAAGCACTGGCATTTTATCCATGATCGGTTCTATTTTGAATTTGCGGAACACCATAACTGCTATCGGAGCACGTCTCGTACCGCCTACAATTCGATATCCGTATCCCTTCTCCCTGGGAACGAAGCTGGCTTGGCGTGATTGTTCGCGCGTGGGTTTTGGCGACCGAGGCGTTAGATATTTAAACCTACTCGACTTCGGACACCTTATTGAGAATTATATAGTGCAAAAAAAACCAAACAAACAAAGGAAAAACAAAAAACGGAACAAACAGGTCCGTTTTCAGGAAGGTCATACAATATGGCAGGTCATCTAGAAAATGTTAAACCGAATTGAATTAATATAAACCGAATTGAATTAATATAAACAATTTTAAATGTGTATTTTTTATTCTTTAGGCCTCCTAGTATAGTTTTTACTGTTTTTAGGAGTAAGTCATTAAAGCATTAAAGCATTGAGGTGAGCAGCTCGATGGTGCTCTTGTAGAAAAGGCTCTATAACAGCCGAGATATTTTCGATAATTCCAGCGTATGACGGAGTAGGTCGCTACTCACGGCTGCCAGTGCTCACTTTGTGATTAGCCAAAAAATCTCGCGCCACTCTCAACTAATCAGAAGAAAAACCAAACCGCGTTTCCCGCGTTTGTTGCCGGCAACATGCATTTACTTCCAGCTCTGATTGATTCATTGGATTGTCTGCGCCTGTTGAGATTGGACCGAGGAACTACTCTGGTTTTGATCAGTTTACGACACTCTATTCGCACAAATCTATACCGAGACAGTACTGAGACAAAGAGAAGACACGTCTTTCTAACAATTCAACCTTTTTAATTATCATATTATATGACTTCAACAGAAAGAAATTGTTTGTGATGAAACCATGCTACACCCACTAAACGTTAAAGAAGTTTCGTTCTGACACACAAAGTACCATATGGGTCTTGTTTGGGTGTAATTATGGTTTTAAAATACTTCTTATTACAAACATTTTCGGTTTACATATTATGAAATTGTCAAAATAATAATTATTACATATCATGACAACAATTGTAAAAAGATAAAACATGACAATATTTTAGCATACCACTAAAATAACACAATATGATTTTTTAATGAGAAAATTATAACATTCGAATCAAAAAATTTTTAGAAACGGATTTTACTATAAAAGTTATTTAGAATGTAATCCCATGAATGGAAGCGATCCGTTAGATGTCGGCAATCCCAGGGGGAGCTAATAACGTTTCAGACGGGGAGACTACACCCGTAGATGTAACAAAATTTTGTACACCTTTCTTTTACCTCGAGCATAAGCCAACAGATAACTATCCCTTAAACGCCTTTTTTACTATAATCCTTTAGATATTTGCCACCATTGTAGTTCTCAGTGTGTATTTGTGACCGTTTCAAATACTAAAGCTTCAAATCAGTATCGCTACCCTTTCGTGAACTATGAGAGTGAAAAGGGCAACCGTTTTCGGATGGAACCTTGCCGTATAACCCACTATATCGAGCACACCTCCCGGAGCCTTAATTTCACCATATCATTATACGAAGCAAAACCATCCAAAACACCACTTTTTACCATGTTGCATTGGCCTAAAATCACCTACTAAAAAAATACTGCACATCAGACTTAAATATGCGGACGACCGAACACTATTCAACACAGAGAGAAAGATCGATTTAGAAACATCTTATTTTCAGTCAAACCTTCCAAATACGGACACCAAATGTTCCTACCGAAATGTCTGCAGTCCGTTGATATTTAACCCAAGTAAAATATCTATACATGTATCAATAGATAGAATGATATCGTTAAATATCCACAGACAGAAGGATATCGTTGAATATCCACAGATAGGAAGAATATCCACAGATAGGAAGATGTCGACAGCTTCAAAGAAAACTTGACTACAGGTGAACTTGGATTGCTGTAAGCTATCCTCGAAATGACGATTACTTAAACTTAGTCTCTCTATAGTGCCTCGCTATAACATGTCATAGCTTCAAAATTTATGATAAATAACTGTTACAGACATTTATCTCCGAATAAGATGCTGTACAATCGACATTGCTCTATGTTGATAGATTTTCGGTGAATTCTATTGTGCGGAATCGGCTCATTGGTGATCTACAAATTAATAGTAAGAAATGGATTTGGTGTTTGATCGATTTCCCCATTGTACGATTTCCGCATTGTATTATGATACAATACTATCAACAACATCCAAAGGATCGCTACGGTGGAATTTTATTCTTGGTGATAAAAGACTATAGCAACATTCTAAGTGAGAGAAAAAAGTATATTCTAACGGAAAAAAGGATATTCTTGGTGATAAAAAGATCGATGGTTCAAAGTGATCAAATAGGGTGTTCGAAAGGATAAAAAAGAAAGTAGAGTACCATTATGATAAAACACAGCGATATTCTAAACGTTAAAATATTCTTAAGTGGTAAAACACAGCGATATTTTAAGAGATAAAGCTAAGGGAGGATATTTTTAAAGAACAGAGAAGAATATATTTCAGCTGTTAAAACACAGCAATATTCTAAGAGACACAAAAGATCATGGGATATTCCAAGTGATGGCACAGGGATATTGTAAAAGATAAAAAGAAGAATATTCTAAAGGTTAAAATATAGATAAAACAGAACAATCTAAAAAGAACAGGGCGTTATTCTAAACGTTCATTACAGTTCATAAGTTATAAAAGTACTTTGCTTTTCACAAATACCTTCACTATTTTGGCACAAAGCCAACCAACGAAAATGTTTTTTCTTTTCCTTGTTTTCCCTTTCTTCATTTTTTCCTTGGTATTTTGGTATTCTTTCTCAGCGTTATTCTGTTGGTCTTCCTCAGATTTCGATTCACTCTTGCTTTCATACTTGGAGTCAGATACTGGCAATGACATGGTACTGTTGACAGACGTAACGTGTTCCTCCTCGGATTTCGATTCACTCTTGCTTTCATACTTGGAGTCACATACTGGCAATGACATGATACTGTTGACACAGGTAACGTGTTCTTCCTCAGATTTCGATTCACTCTTGCTTTCATACTTGGAGTCAGATACTGGCAATGACATGATACTGCTGACACAGGTAACGTGTTCCTCCTCGGATTTCGATTCACTCTTACTTTCATACTTGGAGTCACATACTGGCAATGACATGATACTGTTGACACAGGTAACGTATTCTTCCTCAGATTTCGATTCACTCTTGCTTTCGTACTCGGAGTTAGTTATTGGAAATGGCAAGATACTGCTGACACAGGTAACGTATTTTCTCTCAGATTCTGATTCACTCTTGCTTTCGTACTTGGAGTCAGATACTGGCAATGACATGATACTGCTGACACAGGTAGCGTGTTTTTCCTCAGATTTCGATTCACTCTTGCTTTCGTACTTGGAGTTAGTTATTGGAAATGGTAAGATACTGTTGACACAGGTAACGTGTTGTTCCACAGATTCTGATTCACGCTTGCTTCGTACTTGGAGTTAGTTATTGGAAATGGTAACATACTGTTGACACAGGTAACGTGTTTTTCCTCAGATTTCGATTCACTCTCGCTTTCGTGCTTGGAGTCAGATATTGAAAAAGACAAGATATTGATGACACAGCTAACGTGTACTTCCTCAGATTCCGATTCACTCTCGCTTTCGTGCTCGGGGTCAGTCATTGGAAATGGCAAAATACTGTTGACATGGGTACCGTGTTCTTCCTCAGATGCCGATTCACTCTCGCTTTCGTACTCTGAGTCAGTCATTGGAAATGGCAAGATACTGTTGACACGGTACCGTGTTCTTCCTCACATTCCGATTCACTCTCGCTTTCGTACTCTGAGTCAGTCATTGGAAATGGCAAGATACTGTTGTCACGGGTACCGTGTTCTTCCTCAGATTCTGATTCACTCTCGCTCTCGCTTTCGTACTCGGAGTCAGAGTCTGCATAAGGCGAGATACTGCTGACACAGATACTGTAGTTAAAAGAGCTGGTTGTTGCTGTAGGTGTGGTAAGGTTCTTTAGTGCTGTACAGCCCCCGAAATGATCCCCGATCCCGAAATGATCCCCATTTTTTTCACACTGACTCCGATATGATCCCCAAGTAATTTTTGGAATGGAATGGTCTTCCATGTAGAGAAAGCTGGAATGAATAAAATAAAGGCAGTTAAGGAAATTTTGATTCTCATTATATGCAGTATATTCATTTTGGACAATTCTTAAAACAAATAATTATAACGCATTTTGTAACGATTTTCAAGAAACTATATCATTTCTTATTTTTGCGAGTGTAGTGTTTTCAAGTGTAACTAATAACAAATACAAACTTATCTGCTTCTTATAGGAGACCGGCATGATTTAAAAGAGGAAACAAACATGATCGAACGTGAACATCAACAACCATATTATTTCAGCAACAAGAAATACAACACAATTACACGATCAAAAACTTAAATGGTAACAATACAGCTAGTCTATCAAAACAATACGAAAGAATCGTTATTAAGTTTAATACTGAATGCGTGTTTGTCGCGGTTCGCGACATCTCACTGATCTTCTGGTCAGAAGTCGCAGACGAAACAGAAGACTGGGACGAGACATTGAAATTTCCTCAACTACCTTTATTTTATTCATTCCAGCTTTCTCTGGTTGGAAGGCCATTCCATTCCAAAAATTACTTGGGGATCATTACGGGGTCAGTGTGAAAAAAATGGGGATCATTTTGGGGTTGGAATCATTTCGGGGTCGATTTGGGGATCATTTCGGGGTCGGGATCATTTCGGGGCGCACATCCAACTGTAGACTTAGTGTAGACTTGTCCAAAACAAAGGCTTATTTACAAGAGCATTAATACTCGATCACAACTCGCTCTACGGCCGGAGGCCGGACGTAACGTCTCGTCTTTTGACATGTAAGGTTTGGTGCTTTCACACGAAATAATTATTTTCTAAGTGTAAATAAATCGGATGGTTTTGTATTTGTTCATCAAAGATAGAGTTGAGCCTTATTTTGCTCACTTAAGACTATGATTCCATTGGAATCTACTGAAAACGGACACCTGCAGACTGATGATTGTCTTAATTGTCAATTCAAATAATTTACTTTTTTCAGCATTTTATTGTTAACATTTTAGGCATCCTACTGATGATGAACAGTTATGAAATTGAGATATGTTTAGTAGCCACATTTATTTGAAGTTTGTCCCCTTTGAATTAAAAGACCTAAAAGACCTTCCCGGTTAACCACTTCCAGTCCAGGGAAGGCGTGAAATGGCGATTCAGGCGTGAAATGGATTTCTTGGTGGAGGGCGGGGGGGGGGGGGGGGGGGGGGGGGTTTGGGGCATGCCCCGGACTCTGCGCTCAAGTGCCTGACTAACAATGTTATCATCTTCATCATCATCATCATCATCTTTATTTAAAAAACACGGTAAATACATCAGGCGTTAACAATTTCATATAAACTACAACTTAATAAAAAACTATGTATGTAAATTAATCTTCTATAATTTAAAAATATAACTAACTATTGAAGAAAAGTAAACTAAAATAAAGCCTGTTTTACATGAATGCCGTGTCGGAATAAATTTCATATTATGCAGAGTTGCAGGAGGAACACAGTGACTTATTCGTTTAATAGATCCAATACCAGAAGAGATTTTTTTAGATATAGCGTTGATATGATTACTCCATGTTAGATTTTCATCAATTGGGGCATGCCCCGGACTCTGCGCTCAAGTGCCTGACTAACAATGTTATCATCTTCATCATCATCATCATCATCTTTATTTAAAAAACACGGTAAATACATCAGGCGTTAACAATTTCATATAAACTACAACTTAATAAAAAACTATGTATGTAAATTAATCTTCTATAATTTAAAAATATAACTAACTATTGAAGAAAAGTAAACTAAAATAAAGCCTGTTTTACATGAATGCCGTGTCGGAATAAATTCCATATTATGCAGAGTTGCAGGAGGAACACAGTGACTTATTCGTTTAATAGATCCAATACCAGAAGAGATTTTTTTAGATATAGCGTTGATATGATTACTCCATGTTAGATTTTCATCAATTGGGGCATGCCCCGGACTCTGCGCTCAAGTGCCTGACTAACAATGTTATCATCTTCATCATCATCATCATCATCTTTATTTAAAAAACACGGTAAATACATCAGGCGTTAACAATTTCATATAAACTACAACTTAATAAAAAACTATGTATGTAAATTAATATTCTATAATTTAAAAATATAACTAACTATTGAAGAAAAGTAAACTAAAATAAAGCCTGTTTTACATGAATGCCGTGTCGGAATAAATTCCATATTATGCAGAGTTGCAGGAGGAACACAGTGACTTATTCGTTTAATAGATCCAATACCAGAAGAGATTTTTTTAGATATAGCGTTGATATGATTACTCCATGTTAGATTTTCATCAATTGGGGCATGCCCCGGACTCTGCGCTCAAGTGCCTGACTAACAATGTTATCATCTTCATCATCATCATCATCATCATCTTTATTTAAAAAACACGGTAAATACATCAGGCGTTAACAATTTCATATAAACTACAACTTAATAAAAAACTATGTATGTAAATTAATATTCTATAATTTAAAAATATAACTAACTATTGAAGAAAAGTAAACTAAAATAAAGCCTGTTTTACATGAATGCCGTGTCGGAATAAATTCCATATTATGCAGAGTTGCAGGAGGAACACAGTGACTTATTCGTTTAATAGATCCAATACCAGAAGAGATTTTTTTAGATATAGCGTTGATATGATTACTCCATGTTAGATTTTCATCAATTAACACACCGAGAGACTTGGTAAAATCAACTCTGTTTAATTGTGTACCATTAATTTCGAAATCTGGGAGAACGGATAGACTTTTCAATTTTTGTCTTGATCCGATTATCATAAATTCAGTTTTTGCCATATTGAGAGTCAATTTGTTGGCAATAAGCCAACTGTTTATATTACTCACAGCCATCAAGATTTACAATCAGAAAAAGCCTAGGAACGCCCCTGCTAACATACATCAGGAGAGCTATTACAATGAAGGCATGGATAATAGACAGAATATATATAGATAGCCCAAGCCTAACAGCGTCGCACTTCGAACAAGCTTAACTGAGGTGAAACTTAACTAAGGTGAAAGGTTGGAAGCACAAGAATTAAGATTGACGAAGGGGCTATTTTCAATTTTAGCAATTCTCAAAAACAGTATTACGCGACCGTCTGCACAGTACATTTTTATAGACCGTACAAAAGTTCACAAAAACAACTTTTCTCTGTCTAGAATAAATAGTACCACTAGTTTCCGAATAAAATACAGTTTATGTTTGTCAAAAAATTGCCCGAGAAACTGATTTGAAAATCAAAAATTGCAAAAATACACAAACATATTTGCATAAGGCGATGCGAGTGAAGATAGAACTGTACTATAAAATCAAGTCTTGTTTTTTTTTGTTTACATAAAATCGCTTTTCAATCTATCTAATGAATGAACAAACACATAAAAATGGACAACACAATCTTCATTTTTATAGACCGTACAAAAGTTCACAAAAACAACTTTTCTCTGTCTAGAATAAATAGTACCACTAGTTTCCGAATAAAATACAGTTTATGTTTGTCAAAAATTGCCCGAGAAACTGATTTAAAAATCAAAAATTGCAAAAATACACAAACATATTTGCATAAGGCGATGCGAGTGAAGATAGAACTGTACTATAAAATTAAGTCTTGTTTTGTTTACATAAAATCGCTTTTCAATCTATCTAATGAATGAACAAACACATAAAAATGGACAACACAATCTTCTTTCGAAAAAATTTATTCAAATCTCCATTAGTTTACGTTTAAAATCAAAACGCGTACCCTGTAATTATAGCTCATCGAGTTCAAGCGTTCTTCGATGAAATTCAAGAGATAGGCACGTTTTAAAATCAATTCGCCAAAACTAACAATAACACTAATAACAAGTCACTCACAGATTGATATCAACATAAATTCTCATCGAAAACTGTAATCTGTTTTACCTTTAAGTTCCTCGCTTGCTTGGAAATTCAAATCTCCGCTTCTGGTTCTGAAATCATCTCCCGCATTGATAAAAATGTAATACATGAAGTTCCTCGAAGCAAGATTTTATCCCTGAAAGCTCGTCTTTTTCCACTAAAGCGGCTTCTGAGTATACCTTAATTAGTATCCCTGTCTGGAGTAGCAAACCGCGAAAAAATGCAGGAAAATAACGAGTTTAATTCTCCGCTAGGCACAAGAAAACAACTAAAGTGTTTACCGAGCTCACGGCTGTGTGGCCGCGCGAAAAACAAAGCCTTGCTTTCAAGATCCCGGATGTTGTTCCAACACGGCGGGCGGGCGACGGACGGACACGCGCCCGCGAAACATTCCGCTAGCCATGACCATGAAAAATCACGGCGTAGGTTCTATGAGTATGGAGCTGCGCAGCCAGGCCTTCGGCCTGGCAAGTGCTCCGCTATAAAATAATTCTAATCAGTTCTATTGTCAACATGAAACCCTGCTGAAATTATCAAGAACCAATATTATCGAGCAAACATGTCATATATTCCTAGGGTGATCTAATGTATACCTACTTTAGAAAGCTATTCTAAAGGCTTTTTTAAAAATACTTTTTACGACTTTTGCCTGTCTCATTTTATACCACTGTATATAAATGGATCGTGAAGCGAAATAAGCCATTTCACAGTTCGACGGAATACCAGATATATTAAACCATCCATAAGGAAAACTAGGCTCCGTAGCCAAAAAAAACAGGCCAAAATGAACCAAAATGAGGCCATACAAAGTCACTGAAACCTAAATGTTTGAGCCTTAAAATGAACAAAAATTAAAAACCGACCAAGATTAAAGGCCAACCGGCAAAATCAGTACATGTAATCCTGAAATATACACTGTACAAGAATCAGAAGAAATTTTCTACTGATTACTCACTTAATGTCGCTTGATAAAATAAAACCTTTTTATTCACATGTACATACAGCGTTTGTGAAATTCTTTCTGATCACTTTCAAGCACCCGTGGTAAGATGGATTCCACACTGTACAGCAACAATGCTAATGCTTACCTCAAACTCTCTCTTCCCTTTTGTATATGTAATCGCATGCGCCCGAGTAAAATTAAGGATTAATATCACGCGTGTTTTCAGAAGCTGTAGAAATTGCCCGAGTCGCGAATCTACAGCTTCTGAAAACACAAATGATATTAATCCTTAATTTTACGAGGGAACATGCGATTACTTGTTTATAATATAGAGGGCAAAATTATAGGGAAACGTTTCAGACTTTATAAGAGTCACTCAGACTTGAAACCAACCGAAGTGAAAATACTCTCTCGCAAACTGACAAGAAAAACTTTTCAACTCACTGTGGTTAAATAAATTTCTATTCGGTCAAAGATACATTTGTCTGTTATGTACATCTAGAAAACATAGATACTTTACGACAAAAACAAAGCAAGTTTTATTTAAGCGTACCTGTGTTTTGAAGGTTTTGCCGCTTTGATAACAACAACAAATGGCGAGAGTTCAAACTTGCTTGCACGTTTGGCGATTTAATTGCTTTCTTTCACGTCTTTTAGCCTTATTCGTTTTCCTGTTAAACGTATATTTTCTCTTTCAGCAAAATATGTCAAAGTTCTTTTCTTTAGGTCCGCAGAAATCCGCATTTTTTCAATGAAGTGATGGCACTTCAAAACCAGCTTTTGTCGCCATGAGAATTTCTTCTAGATCTTCAACGTCGCAAAATGGCCTGCAGGCGTCTAGTTAATCCAAGATTTGACACAAATAATCGCTTCCTGTTTGGCGTAAAATGCTGTAATTCACCTTTGAATTCCTTTCTTAGGTATCTTCCGATTTCATTCCTTTTTTATAACAAAATCTCCGGCGAAACTGATGCGAGCGCTCCGTTTGCAAATTTTCTTCAAAATCACGCCAAGCCAACTGAATGCAACGAGAACGACGCGCTCAACCAATCACGAGTGAGAAATTTTGATGCTCAACCAATCAGGAGCGAGTAATTTTGCCCTCAATTAATAAAAATGCCCTCTTCGTCAGCCAATCAGCATTCAGTAATTTTGCCCTCTATATTATAAGGAACGTAATGCTATAAACAATATCAGTTCATTTTTTACAACAGATTATTGGGAAATATTAAGCACACATCGTAAAGGATATTAGCCATTTCAAGCGCACAAATGACAGAAATGATTCATCTCTACCGGACCGATCCAGTACATATCGTTTTTTTCTTCTTTCTATCATGTGCTATGGTAGAACCCAGCAGCACATATTACAGCATTTACTCCAACTAAGCTGTTGGAAAATCAACAGACTTAGCAAACGTTCTGTTTTTGACAATAAGTTGTTACATAGTGAGTTTTTGAATAGTATTAAGAATTGTGTTTTTTCCTGATTCTTTCCGAAATTTGGGATCATGAAGCTTTAAGGCCCGTTTACACAGGCGATTTTTGTGGCGATTTTTGCGGCGATTTTTGCGGCGATTTACGCGGCGATTCCAAATCGCTCGTGTAAACTAGCGGCGATTTCATGGCGATTTCGTGGCGATTTCGTGGCGATTTCTTGGCAATTTTATGATCTTTTTGCAGCGGTCATCGCAGAGCGCATGCGATATGTTAACACAAAGCACGACAGCACCATGTCTCCAATTGTGCTACTTTGTTGCGAATGAAAACGTAACATGTAACATGAATGATTATATTGAAATAGACGTAGAGGCGACTCAAATAGCTGCAGTGTGTTTGGGTATCGGTACAGTTTTTCTTCGTCGCCGCCAAAAAAAACGTCGACAGCGGAAAATTTGGGTTAAGCCGTGGATCTCGACGAGGGAAACAGACGGGGCGTTTCATCGGCTTCTTAAAGATCTCGAGGGAGACCCCGAACACTACAACAACTACTTGCGTTTAGACCTTGCGACCTTTGAAGGGCTCGTTCAGAAAGTGGCCCCTTTTTTGCAAAAGAAAGACACACGAATGAGAAATGCCATATCTCCAGCTGAACAGCTTTCCGTAACTCTTCGTTACCTGGCGACGGGTGAGTCATACACAAGTCTTCAATATCAGTTCCGGATCAATAAAGGAACACTTTCTCTCCTCATTCCCAGAGTGTGCGAAGCGATTTCAACCGTTCTTGCCAAATTTATAGAATGCCCAAGTTCCGAGGAGGAATGGTTAGAGATTGCTAACCGTTTTGAGAACAGATGGCAACTACCGAATTGCATCGGGGCCATCGACGGAAAGCACGTCAGGATCCTACACCCTCCAGGAACTGGCTCCGACTATTTTAATTACAAAGGGTTCTTTAGCATTGTGTTAATGGCGGTCGTGGGCCCCAACGCAGAATTTCTTTTTGCGGATGTTGGCTGCCAAGGTCGCATTAGTGATGGTGGAGTATTGAGGAACACTGTCTTCTATCAAGCACTTGAGTCCAAGCAACTCAACATCCCTGAACCAAAGCATCTCCCAGTGAGTGACATCATGATCCTGGAAGAGTGGAATACTGTTGTGCCACACTATTTCGTAGGAGATGATGCATTCAGCCTGACAGAAAATGTCATGAAGCCATACGCAAAGAGAGGGGTTACTGAAGAGCAGAGAATCTTTAACTATCGATTATCTAGAGCTCGTAGAGTGAGCGAGAATGCGTTTGGTATTCTCAGTGCTAAATTTAGGCTATTCCATACCACCCTGTGTGTGAAGCCCAAAAATGCGATAACCATAATCCATGCATCTCTGGCACTGCATAATTTTCTAATTAAGAAATGTCCAACAGTTTACACACCCCCAGGGTCCTTAGATTCTGAAAATGAAAACGGTGAAGTCATTGCTGGTGAATGGAGGCAAAGTGGAGAAAACAAATTTGAGAATCTTTCACTTCCTGGAATGAACCACACAAGAAGTGCCAGTCAGCAGAGGGATTACCTCTCAGAATATGTCAATGGACCTGGGCAGGTTCCCTGGCAATGGAAAGTTCTTTTACCCTAGAAATCAGTAGCCTTGTCTACAGTGTTTGCAATAATGGCAATGTAGCTTGTACTCAATCCAAAGTGAAACCTAAGTATACATTCAAGTGAAAGGGAAATTTCCATTTTCCACAACTGTTATTTCATTAGTTTGTTAGGCAATATAATGGTGTCATAGTGATCTTTATGTACAATATTCAATAATTAACCTTTTGCCTCTTGATGTAATTTCAAAACATTTGATGCCTCAGCTTTCACCATTGGGTAATGTATGTTATCTTGCGTTGAATAATAATTGTTGAATTTCACAACAAGGTTAATAAGTTAAAAACAACAAGGCTAACAAGTTAAAAGAAAGCAAATAAATTCCTTTAAATACAGTTGTGAAATGAGTGAATGTTTAATAAATAGCTTGTTTAAGCCTGTTTTAAACGAAAAGCAGCCTGAGATTAGATAAATCTTTGCTGAAATGGATTTTCCAACCAGACAGTGTTACTGCAAGTAGTGTCTTGTGAATTATTGCCAAATTGAGCTTCAAACAGTAACTGCTGGATCTTTAACTTAACTAGCTCTTTGCTCCTTTTGTCCTTTATGTCTTTTAAAGACTGGCATACATGCTTTCCAAAAACTGTGTCTCCATCTTCTTCCACTGGCATCTTCCTTTTATTAGTAACATCTTCCAACACACAGAGAGTTTTTTCCAACACTTTGTCTTCCATTTTCCTGTGAATTTTGGCAACTGACTTTGCTGATTTTGTTGTCTCAAATGTGGATTGAGAGACCAGACTCTCATCATCTTCTTCTGAATCAATCTGAATTAGTTTGGGGTCAACTAAACTACCAGAAACTCCAGGTGTTGGTCTAGTCTTGACTGGTGTAATACTATCCCTTAAAAAGTGCAGTTGCTCATAGTACTTCCAAGTCGGTACGTACACCTCACTTGCTCCTGTTCCACTACAGGTTGAGGCCTTGACCTTTCCCAACTCCTTGCCGTATTGCGTTCTCAAATTCTTCATCTTGCCTTTGATGTCTTCCTCTTTAAATTAGAAAGAAAAGATTTGCTATTAGAATTTAATAATTATATTTACAAATATTTACTAACACAAAAATAGCTTAAAGTGCAACTAACCCCCAATAATGTTTTTCAGCAAACAAAATCTCCTAATTGTCCTGATTACCTGTGTGAAAATGTTTTTACCGTAGCATTTTTCCTTGATTTTTTGTGGTTTTTTAAAGTTTCAAATTTTGGCGGTTCTTTCAGTCCGAGTTTTGCTTGGACGTCTTGTGACGTCATCGAAGGAGATTGATTTTCATGATGCGAAGAGCAAAGGAACTGTGGGCAAACACAAAAAAGACATCGGAGTGCACAAAATTGATTTTTTTGGCTTTTGAGTACCATTCACATTAAAATGCCTTCTCCTTTGTCGCTTTGCGGTGATATGCTTATGAGGACGCGGCAAATGGTCTCCTTCGATGACGTCACAGCAAAGTTCGTACCCAGCTCCCACAAATGCTCGGTAACGGGGCAGAAGCACCCAACTTCAAACAGCTGTAGAAACGCGGGGATTTTATCAATTACGATATTTTTTTCGCACAAGTAATCAGAACAAACAGGAGATTTTACTTAGCGAAAGAAAAAAATTGGGGCTAGTTGCACTTTAAACTGTTACTGGAAGTAGTACACACGAAAGGCAATCAGTTTAATAGAATTTCATCATTGTTTCACCGAGTAAATTTATTGCAGTTTTCAGTGATATGCGAATTCTGAAATTCAATCCTGAACCAACGGTTTACGTTTTTTGCTGCCGTCAATCATCTTAGCGGACCACTCGGGAAGTTCACTTCAACCGGGTCAAAAGGTCACGTCTGTCAGTTGTGATCATCATAAATTGGTAGATTTCGATCCATTTTGTTTATTTCTGTTCTTCATGGTTCGTTGGTTGTCGCCATAATTATGATTTTGTATTTCAGAGTTCGCATATCACTGAAAAACACAATAACAATGAGTACCAGGGAGTTCACATTGATCTTGGTTTCGAGAATAGAAAGAAGATCAGCAGTCATAGTTTCCTTTAAAATCTTAGCACTGTTTCTAAAAGACTACTAAACTTTCCTATGTGCCTCCGTGTAAGAGACATTCGACCACATAAATCCACTTTCTGTTCAGTTATGACCTTTATATAATCTTGCAATAAGTATAGAGAATGAATACAAATATTTTTGCTATAAACAATAAATTAAACAAACACCCATTCACTGAAGGTTTTCTTCGACGATTACCGAAGTAATACGCAGTCAAATCAAACTTCCTATGGTTTATTGCCGAACCAGAACTATACCTATATTCCACCTTTTCCCCCTGCAATTATTTTCATTCATCTTTATAAAAAAGAACACTACTTACCAGTAAATGTGCTACCAAACTCATCATTTAATCCTCGCTGAATGTCAACTCTTGCAGCGATTTTCTTATCCAACCGCTTGTAGTCGGGTGAACATGTATTGAAGAGGCACTCTTTCTCTGCCCAACGGTTAATTATATACTCTTCTTCTAAAGCCGTCCAAGTTTTCTTGCTTCCTTTCTTTTTTGGAGACTTCGAAGGTGTGCAAACAGCGTCCGCCATGTTTGCGACAAAACACCCTTGCAGGGGAGGGGGAGGTACGTCAAAGTAGGTTTTTGTCACCCTCCAGCGGAAAAATCGCCGGTAAATCGCGTCTAAATTCGAGCAAGTTCGAAATAGCGGCGATTTCGTGGCGACAAATCGCCACGAAATCGCCATGAAATCGCCGCTAGTTTACATGCGCGATTTGGAATCGCCGCGTAAATCGCCGCAAAAATCGCCGTAAAAATCGCCACAAAAATCGCCTGTGTAAACGGGCCTTTAGACATCCCAGGTTTTGATATTATTCCTGTTAATTCACCCAAAAAATTAAATGCTAAACGTTCGGGTAGATTTTCTGGAGGAATACTCCTTGTGGTAATACCCTCTCTGAAAAAAGGTGTTAGCTTTATAAAAAGCTCACATGATTTTATTTGATGTAAATTAGATAAAGTGTTTTTCAACACACACGAAGACATATATTTATGCTCTTGCTACATTCCCCCTAGTGATTCTTTATATTTCAATCCCGACGTTTTTACTGATTTGACAAATTACATCAATTTATTTCAAAGTCTTGGGAAGATAATTATACCAGGCGATCTTAATGCCCGTACAGGAATCCTTGATGATTTTATCGAGACCGATAACTCATCACCCCCCCCCCCCCCCCCCCGGCCCTCGTGGATTGCGCTCCTCTGCTCTCGGATGTTTCTTATAGAAAAACCTAGATATTCACGTAAACACTAACGGTAAATATATATTGGAAATATGCAAAGCTTTGGATTTACGCTTTCTTAACGGTAGGCTGAAGGGCGACTCATTAGGAAGGATCACCTTTAACGGAATCAGGGTTTCAGTACGGTAGATTATTTTATAGTATGCCATGAATTGCTTAAATCATTTGATAGTTTCAGAGTAAAAACGCCTACATCCCTCTCTGATCATTCCCAGCTTATATGTTGGCTTAATGTGACACCCTCAATGCAACACGACCAAAATTTAGACAGGAGGAGTTTACACTCTCTTCCGGTGCAATTTGCATGGAAGGATGATTCAAAGGAAGAATTTAGTAATTCTCTTAAATCACCAGACATCAGTAGATCGTGATTGAAGAATTTAATGGCAATAGCTTTGGCTGCAACTCAGAAGGTGTTAATCAAGCCGTTTCTCAGTTCAATAACATTATAGAGTCGGCCGCTAAAAGCTCATTATTTTTAACAACAACGAGAAAACGAAAATCTTCGCAACCCTGGTTTGATATAGAATGTAAAAATTTAAGGCTTTTATTTAAACAGGCCGCCAACAAACTTCATAAGGCATCACTAAATGTTTAACTACGACAGCAATATAACGAAATAAATAAAGAATATAAATCGCTGTTACGAAGAAAAAAACAAATGTTTTATAATGAAAGTATTGACAATCTTGTTAAAGTTAAAAATCCTAGTCAATTTTGGTCATCAGCTCAAACGTCTTAATTCTGATAACAATTCTAATCATAACCAGCAGTCGATAGTCCCTGGGCTCCTTGAACACTTTCGAAATCTACACTCGACGATCAGCGAATCAAACCTCTCACTTGATCAGGCAGCGACTGTCAGGGAAACGAAGGTACATGGTGTATCCGATTCACTTGGTACTGTGTTAGATTTGCTCATCTCTCAGACTGAAATAAAAGCCGCAATCAAAAAACTTAAGAATAAGAAAACACCAGGGGTTGATAGAATTCGAAATGAGATGTTAAAATGCGGTGGAGATAAATTAATTCCAATATTATTTAAGTTATTTAATCTTATTATAAAATCAGGAATATTTAACAACTATTCCGAGTTTCAGTAGCCAATCAGAGCGCGCCAACAATGCTATCCACTATGCAAAGTCATTGAATATGTATGTTCTGCCGAGGTGGTGTCATTAATGACATTCCTCCCGTGCAGTTGTTGTTTGCGGGGCTCATCGGCTCGTCTTATTGGTTACTGGGTCATATAAAAGGAAAAGGACGCTTTCATAATTTCACTGAGGTCCTTGAGCAAGAAATCCGAAATGCTGAGTCGTGGCTTATTGCTGTTATCACCCCCGGCTGAAACATCCTTCCTTCAAGACCTTTTTATGGCGGAACAAGGACTTCCACTCCAACTTGAGGGAGACGCCGTTCAAAGTGCCGTGGCGGAGGTCGAACGCCAAGATGATGCTATTATTCCTACGGCCGCGCAGCCCGCTGTTGAAGTAAGTTATTTTGCTCGCTAACGTCCTGAATTAGCGGTCGGATATTGTTGTTCTATAGCGAAATGAGGTCGTTTTGGCTATTACGTTCGTTTTCTTTTTCCTTATACGGCTCTCCTGCTGTTGTGTTTCTTGATCGTGGGCATCCATGCTTCTGGAATTTCTATTCCACTGTCCCTGTTGATGTTGTTAGGGTTAAGTCTTATGTGGATCGCCTCTTTGACCCTGCGTGTGTACCAATGAGGATCACGATCAATAAACTTTACTTCATTCCAAAGCGGGTGGTGTCCGGTGTTGTTGGCGTGCTCTGAAACGGCGGCAACAACAAGGCGTACGCGCTGTTTTCAAGTCGGAGACTACACTTAGATCACACCTAGTACGGCCTAAAGACGCTGTTGACCCGACTAAACAAGATGGCGTGGTTTACAGAATTCCCTGTGAATGCGGTAAAGTTTATATCGGCGAGACTGGAAGACCTATGCAAGACAGAATAAAAGAGCATGACCGAGACATCCGATTCGCCCGTACCCAGACCTCCGCCGTTTCAGAGCACGCCAACAACACCGGACACCACCCGCTTTGGAATGAAGTAAAGTTTATTGATCGTGAGTTGAGAGTTACTCAAAATCGGCTTGACAAAATTTTCTAATTTTTAGATATTTTGTTTGCTATATGTTATAGTTTATCGTAATAGTTTTGATTTTTCTAGATGCCATCGCAATCGCTCGGAATTTAGACTCAAGCGATTTCAATGTTTCTCGTTTATCTCCACAATTTTAAATCCGATTTACAAAATTATTACACTTTTATAAACTTCAAACTTTGTACAATATTTTGTGTAAGTTTCATTCTAATTAAAAAATGGTCGGTGCGGCTACACGGAAACTGGAGGGAAACACCTTAAAGCCTTGCCCGAGGATAATATAGCTAAGCAATGTCTATATATCTCGGAAAATCTTGCCATATCAAACGATCAAAGCTTCATGAACTCAATAAATACGCTATTGATAAAATATGATCAAACCACAAGTACTAGTTTTTCTATTTTTTACAAAAACCCCAACTCATTAAAACAATATGTATCCACTCTTTCTTCGAATATAGAGAAAGACTCTATAGCGCACCAAATGAAACTTATTAAAATGAATACTAAACTAAATTTTTATTGCAAATTTAAAAATAATACCAACAGTTCTGTTTGTTATGACCTAGTCAAGAATATGAGACACAGGAGAATTCTTGCCAAATTTAGAGTTGGAAACCATAACCTTCAAATTGAAAAAGGAAGACATACAAAGCCTTTAACACCAAGAGAGCTAAGGAGCTGCGAATGCTGCCATTCAAAACATGTAGGAGATGAGTGTCATTTCCTCTTCGACTGCGTCTCATATGTTGATTTACGGAACAACTTATTTTACGATATTAGAAAATATTGTGCAAGTTTTAAGAATTTAGCAGACGAAGACCTTATTGTATTTTTCTTCAATAGCATAGATCCCGTGATTTGTAAAAAAATGAGCCATTTATATATGAAGCGTCCTTGAGGCGTGATGATTTGTTAATCCGTAATTAGTAACTATTATATTCATCATTGTTATTGCAATACCATTAATGTTATATGGAATTTCAATAAATATGTTATGTTATGTTATAATAAAGACACCGATCGATTTCCAAAGGCCTAGTACTGGAATTGCAAGTTGATCTGACGTAATAAAGGGAATATTCATACTTTTTCCAAATTTCCCATCCAGATAAAGCCAGAAAGACTCCCACCGAATTTCATGTTTCTAATATAATATGCCAGCAGTAAAAACATATAAATAAACGTTTCATTACAAAGTTCACGAAACATGAGAACCAGGCTAGTAAACATACATTGTTACTAAAACAGGGAATGACTTATAGTGACCTACATGCCACAGCGAACAATAAGTTTATTGGTGAAAATCATGTTCCCTAAAAACTCCATGAAAAGCCATAATCGTAGGCCGCAGAAATCATTGCTATGCAGAGGAGAATTAAACAGTAGGAATGTTACCTAACTGAATTCCGGGGCACTTTTCAAAACAGCGATCGTGTAGACAGGCAAAATGCGTCCGCTTCTTCTTTCAGATTTCATCTTTGATATCAAATACTTATTTTCTAAAAATATCATGCTTCTTATATTTTCCTCTAACGCGTTTTGTACTAACACCTAAACTTAAAATCTCAGAATTCTAATAACCCAAACCTATATTTCACAATTACATTTCTTTTCTTTTCGTTTGAAAATATCTATTTCATTTTATATAGAAATTCTGGAAATATTTATTTTGTTTTTTATGACGCATTTAATTAAAATCGACCTGTTTATTAACCTTTATTGAGATAAGCGGTTTAGGTTAAAAGGATGTCTCAAGAACTTTTGAATTCTTGATAAAATACAGTTGAACCTCTTTAATACGGACACCGAAGGGACAGAGCAAAATGTCCGTATTAGAGAGGTGTCCGTATTATAGAGGTCACCAGATGACATCACTTTTAAGACTCCACTGACAGTTTTCTTGTTCAGTAACTAAAAACAGGCTCACACTCCTCTTTTAACTGCATCTAAATTGATTAATATACAGCATTGAGACACTGTCTATCAGTAGTTTACTACATTGTAAAATTCTCAGCTACTAACATAAGGTATACGAATCACTGTTTTAAAACGAAACGAACTACAATGCAATGCTGCATGTGAAAAAGTAATATAAAGTACAATTCTGAACTGAAAATGTCTTTCGATATATGTTTGTAACCACAAACAGGAAATTGTATTACTTACTCAAACTATCATCACCTGATCACCGGGGTGTCCGTAATAAAGAGGTCACGTTTATATAAATTTGCTCTCTGGGGCCGAGATTTAGTGTCCGTTGTCCACATTAGAGAAGATCCGTATTATAGAGGTCTTTTTTAAAGAAAATATGTGAGAATTTTGTCGGGACATAGGAAACTGTCCGTAATAGAGAGGTGTCCGTATTAGAGAGGTGTCCGTAAGGAGAGGTTCGACTGTACAGCCAAATAAATTACTCTCTCTTTCTCTTGTCAGAATAAACAAAATAACGAGAGCTTGAATTTTTGATAAAATACGGCCAAATAAATTGCTCTCTTCTAACGTTCTCTAAAATCTTAGTTAACTAAATCATCAACGTTTGAATATATCGCTTTTTCAGGCCACAAACATGCGCTCGCTAAACCGCTTTCAAAAAATATGCTACTCGACTCGTGTTCTTATCATAGTATCTAACAAAACTGAATGTGCTAACAAAAATGCAACAAGAATGTCCCCACAAATTCACTAAAAAGTCTATTAATAGTATCTAACAAAAATTTTGCTAACAAAAATGCACAAAAACAAAGAATGCAGGTCAGACACCAATATTCTCCGGTAAGTTAAAAATTAACTTACAGGAGATAAAAATGTAACATCACGTAAGCTCACGTAGCAAATTCATGTCAAGGTATAAAATATCGCATCAAGGTAGTAAATTGATCTCAAGGTAGAAAACGGACTATCAAGGTACAAAATGTCCCATCAATATATCAAGTAAAGTAAGTAAGTAAGTAAGTAAGTAGCCTTATTCATGCATCTGCTATCGCAGACCACGTCACATCGACTGGTCACAACTTCAAATGGGACCACTTTGAGATATTGGCAAAAGGTCGGTCTGATAGTCACTGTAAGATTAAGGAGACTCTACTTATTCAGGAACTCAGACCTACCCTTAACGATAATGTCAGCAGCGAAAAGCTAATTCTTTATTAGTTTGCATCTTTTACATGCAAGTTTTTCTCATCTTATGTTATTGTTGTTGTTAATTAGTTACTTATTATTCGTTTAAATTTAGTTGTTACTTGTATTCTAAACGATCACTTCTGAGGATGTATGTTGTAACATACATACGAAACGTCAAGTTAATATTTTGTTTTCCAACATGCGTTTTATTGTCATGTTTGTCACTGTAGTTTGTGTGCTATTTCTTATTAAGCTACGATGGCCAAGGAGAATTAAATTTTAAGTAAATTGATATTATGTGATATAATGTAAACATCACGTCAACAAATAATTTTGAAACAAACGGCGCGCCATACGTAACACTATTAGCCGCCATTTTGTTTACGAAATGGATGTGACAATTTGATTGCCGTGGGCCTGGCTGGCAGGAGTACCCAGCGAATTTTTTTCTAAAATTGACTGGTTATTGCTTTTAAGTGGTATTTGGTATTCTGCGCGTTATTATTGCTTCATAATCAACCACAGGGGGCCCACACAAACTGTGTGACCGTTGTTCGCATTTTTAAATTTAGAGGAAATGTATGGGAATATCGAAAAGGTTCACTTATCGTAATATACTGCGATGAATATTTACATACAAGATCAAACTAAATGTATTTTACCTGAAATGTTGTGTGGTGTCATTCTTGTAGCTGAAAACGACGAATTTTAGCGATTTGAAGGGTTTTACATCGGACGTTTACCTGAGCGTATAGTAGAGAGACAAGGAAGGAAAGCTGGATTTTGGACCTCTCCAGCGCCGAGCCGATTTTCACCAAGACATTCCCATCGCACGGCTTCCAAACCCCACACCAGACAAGCTGAAATCCAGAGGTTTCTTCTCGTACCATTACGTTTAAAATCCGTCCAAAACTCGAAGCGCTAGACCCCAAATAATATCGAGAAATCCAGCATTCGAAGCTCGAAAACACCGCGGCTGGTTAAATGTGTGCGGCCTCCAACAGTCACGCCATTTGCTCCTTTCTGATTGAATGATAACAAACAATGCCCTTTCATACATTCGTCTCGCGGGAGGGGAAGCAGGGGTGAATAAGCAGCGACAAACTTTCTACTAACCAGACTGGGATGAAGCGAATGGCGTCTTGCTGGGCTCATTCCATCACGCGCCATTCGCTTCACCCCGGGATAGTAAGTGCAAAGTTCGTTGCTGATTATTTGCCCTTGCTTCCCCTCCCGCGAGACGAATTTATGAAAGGACATTGTTTGTTATCATCCAATCAGAAAGGAGCAAACGGCGTGACTGTTGTGACTGTTATTGGAGGCCGCACACATTTTACCAGCCGCGGTGTTTTCGAGCTTCGAATGCTGGATTTCTCGATATTATTTGGGGTCTAGCGCTTCGAGTTTTGGACGGATTTTAAATGTAATGGTACGAGAAGAAACCTCTGGATTTCAGCTTGTCTGATGCGGGGTTTGGAAGCCGTGCGATGGGAATGTCTTGGTGAAAATCGGCTCGGCGCTGGAGAGGTCCAAAATCCAGCTTTCCTCCCTTGTCTCTCTACTATACGCTCAGGTAAACGTCCGATGCAAAACCCTTCAAATCGCTAAAATTCGCCGTTTTCAGTTACAAGAATGACACCACACAACATTTCAGGTAAAAATACGTTTAGTTTGATCTTGTATGTAAATATTCATCGCAGTATATTACGATAAGTGAACTTTTTCGATATTCCCATACATTTCCTCTAAATTTAAAAATACGAACAATGGTCACACAGTTTGTGTGGGCTCCCTGTGAATCAACTTTGCTGGGAAAACTTTAGCCGCTCTTCTGCTCTTCAAAGCCAGCAAGGAAAACGATTTGAATTTCAATGTGCCAGCAAGGACCTCTTGTTAGATCCCGTTTTCCCAGCCAACGGCATATTTTTTTGGCAAAGTTAGCCAGGAAATTATTTTGCTATTGATTTTCCCAGCCAGGACACTCATTCTTACTGTTTTTACATTCCATTCATAACTGAAGGCTTTTTAAACTTCCTTTCGTTATTTTTATTAACTCTGCTTCTTTCTAAAGACTGTACTATAGCAGACACAGTATGCGGGCCGGAATGGCCAGCTCGAGGACATTAGATAATTTTCATTTTGGACTTTAATCCAAAGACTGTACTATAGTCCGTTGTTTAGACTTTTTTGTCCCTGTTCTTTGTGTGGCCACAACTGGAATGACTCGCTCATTTTGTTGTTGTTACAGTAACCACTGTCGTCGAGTGGTAAGTACTGTAACTAAGGCTAAGGTCAAACGCCGTACTTTACATGAGCCGAACCTAAATACAGTTTAGGTCGACTCAAATTAATTAAGGTCGCCTGTTGAGTCAAACGTCGAACTTAATTCAGCCGAACTCAACATCAGCCGTTCTTCACGGCTGTACCAGCCGTGAAGAACGGCTAGCCGATCCAAATACAATCAGTCGAACTTAAGGTTACAGTGTACCTTCGGGAGTGTCTCCAGTATAACAGCTCTAGCGTCTTAAGATTACACTCAATATACCTAAACCCAGATATCAAATTAAAGCTTATAGAGCTGGCTATCTAAATATGGAAACCGTTTGGTTATAAATTGAATTGTCGAATTTTTTACGACGTTTAAATTCGAACGTCCGAATCAGCTTTAAAACGCTACAACTCAAAGCGATTATTATATTTTGCTAATTTGATTTATTCTCGGGTTTCCGGACACGAAGCGCTAAAAAAACGTGTCGGCGATTTCCCATATTCAATTGCAGTGAAAAGTTACAGAATATTTTCGAAAAGGGGAGAAAAAAAATTGGAATGATCGCACGGAAATGGCTCTTGACGAAAAAGTTTTCGGAATTAAGAAATTCGCTGACACGTTTTTGTTGATTATATGTTAGCCTAGCTTCTGTCCAAATTTAAGGAAAATCGAACAAATTCCCTTTGAGTTGTAGCTCTTTAAAGTGTCCCCAACAAGCGAAAAATTAACTTTGAGAAAACGGCGCTTAAAAAAACATATCGCTTAATAAACAAACTCCGCCCACAAAAGTTATACCGTCATTTCTCCGTCAATTTTCCCTATTTTTCGATAATTTTTTTTTTGGATGAAAGTTCATTCTGTAAACTTTATTTTAACGCCAAAAAAAATTTTCAATAAATTTTCGATCTGAAGGTACACTGTAACCTTAACTGAGTCAAACGCCGAATTTCACATGAGCCGAACTCAATTAATTGAGTTCGGCTCATGTGAAGTACGGCGTTTGACTTGGGCCTAAGTAAGTTGGTAGGTAAGTAAGAATGTAGGTCCGCAATGGGTGTTTGGTAGGTCCACAATTTGTAGTCCGCAATGTAAATAATGGGGTGTTTTCTGACGTCACTCAAGTATCCACATGGAAAGGAGGCTACGTAGTGAACTCACAATTCTGTACGATTTCTTGTCTGAAAATTAATCAAAACAACGTCAAACGTTGTCTAATCGTCAAATGCTTCTAACAGAAATAACCCAGCGCTAGTTGGCCCTGTCACGTGACTGTTCACGTGACGCACAACGAAAAAGTACACAAATATTTACACGTGAATCATTTCTCTTTACTTTCCAATCGAGATATTACACGTGTTTTTAACAAAAAAAAAGGTTTAAACTCAAAAGAATACAATAATTTCCTGAACTGAAATGAAATACATCACAAATTACATATTTTGTGATGGTTTTGATACGTTATTTACTGATTCACCGATGTACGAGACTCCACAGGGACCCCATCAGTGGCGCCATTAGAAATGAACTAACGCCGTTCTGTGATCATTCGTCTTCCTCAAAGTCGGAATCATCATCACTATCTATAAGGACACCGTGAGGGTTGCTACATGAATCCACGTGGCCCATACAGACGCACGACTCTGTGCACGAAAGCCCGAGATTTGCACAGGAACAGTTGCTCTGACACGCTGATTTCTTGCAGCGACAGGTGGTGAGCTCGAGGAGACTGCTTGGTGCTGGCGCTTTGGTCATGTAACAAGGTCTTAACATGTCATCTATCTTCATCCAGCCATTTCCTTCTGGAGAGGGAAGGTCTTGACTTGTTGTGAGCGCTTGTCTCCAAATGTATGCCTGGTAGTTAGCCCGTCTGGCGTGCTGTTGAAGACTGTCAGACGTTGGAGGCAACAGCTCACATTTGTGCCTTTTCTGACAGAACATTATATAACGCAATTCATCTGCACTCTTCGTCTTCTTCACTGTAGGATATAGGGTACAGATGAACTCTTCACACTTCATTCTTGCCTCTTCATCAAGCACAGCTGATTGACCTACAAGGGCAAGGCTTTCCTGTTGCGCCTCGCTACGACACAAGGCCTCCCGGGCCTTCTTCTTCCCGACTCCGGCTAAAGAACTGGTAGTGTCGCAACCTGTGAGAGCATGGAAAGCGGGAAGAGACTTGCATAGCTTTTGACCTAGCTTTTCACTCACGGCGTGGACGGGAATATACCGGAGACGATCTTTAACTCCAGTCCTGAACCACAGCTCTTCACAGGCGATCTCTTCAAAGTGTGCCACACAGAGAACTATCACATCTGTATCAGGGGACTGGATAATGATCCGTGAACTTGGGCGTGTGGCATACTTGGCATGTAGGAGCATTCTTGTGTCGGCCTCTTCATGGTTGGATTTTAGCGTTTCCAGGTCTTCAGCAGTTGTACGTGTGACACACACAGCTTTTTCGCCATCCTGTTACCCTCCACCAATGATGAGCTTCTTGTTGACTGCCAGCCTCTCCTTGCCAGTACTGCAGAATGAACTTGTCACGAATTCGCACAAGTTGACCTTGTTCTGTGGATTCGCGATGTACTTGCCCCACTGTTTAGGGATTGGTGTAGATGGACCATGAATGTACACTTCAAGAGAACTTGAACTTCCTCTTCGTTGACGCTCCCCGCCTTTGATTGAGGTCTCCCAATACTGATCAAAAATGATATGCACTTCATTACAATTGCTCTGCGATAGTAGTGCTATAATGCTTGTGAAGTACTTTGATGCCAGCTCACCAAAGGTACTAGCTCCAGCAGACTTTAGCATCTGTACCATAGCCATTCCGTCTATGATGTAGATTGTTTCCAGCGAGGATGGAAGAAGACGAAGAAGAACTTCAACTTGCTCTTCTAACAGTTTAGCCAAAACACTCTTAGTTGTCTTCCGAAGGCTACCGTCCTGATGTGCAAGTGCAAATGGTACTATCGAGAGCTCATAGCTTAGTACTTCCTTGAGGTTTATCTTGCGTGCGTTGGAAACTATGAGGAGTCTCCCGAAGAGATCTCTGTCAGCACTGACTGTAATGAATTTGTCATTTGCGGTCTTTATGGTAGTCTTCTTAGTCGTAGTGCTGAAGGTCTTTATCTTCAAATTCGGGATAGGATCCCAGAAGCTCACCTCACTTGTGTTGAGACGCTTTTCCACGAATGCATCCATCTGTTTGCGGCCTTTCTCGGTACTCTTTAGCAAATTCTCTGCAGTGTCAGTTGGTAGAACGACTCCTGTCGCAATGTTAAGAAGCTCCTCGCTTGCGTCTTCACTAAATGGATCGGTCATCAAACCGGATTTAAAACAATTCAACAAGAAGCTGTACACAGCTTGAACTCGTGGCGCCTTTAACTCATTGCAGCATTGATTCCCAAGTGATTTGAGTGCTTTTGCAGAGAAACACAAGCTTAAAATTATATCTAATCAAAGGCTCCTATAAAGAGCCAACCCGAGAAGAAGAAATGCTAACGCGCAATGCGTAACGCAATATTGCCGTAAGCTTACGTTTTCACACTGACACAGTTCGATATATATATTTTTTTGAATTAAACGTAAGGATTTTTGACGAACGAAAACAAAAAGTACATCACTTTCATAATGTCCAGTTCGAAAAAAGAGAAAAAAAAGGAAAAAAAAAAGGACTTTATGGAGATTCGAACTCGGGCCGTCCGGGACTAAGCCACAAACTCAACTACTGCGCTGTCCAAGAGCACATACTACCTATGAACTAAATTTTATTAATTTAAGCTAGATACGCATCAGAACGCGTGTTTAGGTTGCAAAATCCTTTTAGATCGATTTTAATGTTGCACTAAAAACTCCAAATGCGAAACATCTGTAAGCTTATTGTTGTCTATATTCGTTTACATGAAATTAATTATTGTTATCGTTGGATTCACGTTGAATTCCTGTTACGAAACGTGTTCGTAACAAAGCATTTGCTCACTAAGGGGTCCACTAAGTTTACAGCTGATGGAAGGAGCGAGTGAGTGAGAGAGTGAATTTTATTTAAACACCCTTGCCGATAACCTGTTCATCATGCTTTCACGTATACACGGGTTTAAAAGTAAGACTACACTGCATTCATTAGATTCAGTAGCCGACACTCAAGCTCGACCCGGAGCTCGATCGCTAAGCAAATGGCAAGTTTAATATATAAAACACAGAACTTGCCAGAGCAAAAATCCCACAGGAATAAGCGGCGAACACAATATCAAACGGTCCTATCCATCCATGAACGCCTTGAATTGTCTTGAAAGTGTGCAGTTGTACGCAGTAGTTCTTTATCTTGCTTCTCGAGTACACACACGGAGAGATTTTACGGTATGTATTTCATGGCCGAAAGCCATATAGTCGTCGATATAGACTTAAATATGCGTGCATAAATTTGCATGCGCTAATGTGACACGAAAAAAAAAACAAGAAAAGTCAACGCCGGATTTACAACTCGTGTGCTTCGCCACGAGTAATAACTTCTGAATGTCCTGTTCATCTCTTTTGATCCTGTTTGCAGAGGCTTCCTTGTGAGCAGCATCTGACCGATTATCACTTTCTACAGCGTACATGCTCTTCAGAGATGTAGTGATTGCTGCTCGTTCATGGCTTGTTAAAAACCAACGCTGTAGAGCTGCAGGCCTTTGTGAAATGCCAACAATACCGCCTTTAGATTTCGAATCTGCATTAATGGACTGTTCAAGTGCCATATCGGTAGATACCTGAGAGAACGGGTTGCTGGATCGGCTGACAACATGGTTCCCGCTCATGAATTCGCGATAAACTCTAGGATGTTTGCTCTCGAGGCAATGCATGTCTGCTAAATATACTGGAAACCAGCGGGAATAGTTTTGCCTGTCCATTGCGAAGAAATATGGCGTCATGGCTGCTACGGCAGAAAGGTGTTCCTTCCAGTTGCCAGTTCTTTCCGCTTTAATGAACTGTAACAGTATCTCAACCATGGTCCCATAATCGTCCCAAAACGCAAACAGCTTCGATGATGCTCGTCGCTCTTCCTTGAACTTTTTCAACCGTTTGATTACTTCCTTCAGATCTTCTTGGAGGCTTTCAAAATCTTCTACGGGTCCGGCACCGGCTTTTGCACCAATCTTTTCTCTGCATGCTCCGAGTTTATTCTGCACTGATTCATCCAAAGGGCTGTTTTCTGCTTCTTTCTTTTTGCGGTTCCATGTTACAAAGGCTTTCCACATGAGTCGGAAAAAGGCTTCAAAGCACAGCTTGTGTGCTCTCACTCCTCGGTTATAGGATGATGATCGTCCACTTATCAGTGCTGTTGTAGTCCCAGCAGCATACACGCCGGATTCTATTAAAAGATCATCCAGGCCTGAACTCTGATACTTCTTTCCAATGACCGACATGAAGTTAAATGCAACGTGGAAGCCGCCCAATCGCAGTATTGTGTCTGAGAATTCCACGGGATGCTTAAGCTGTATCTGCTTGGCCTTGAGATATATAGCAAGGTCGAAGGTTATCACCGTCTCGGACTGTCCGACACTCTGGCTAATCTTCTCAGCATGCTTCATAACAGTGTATACTGTGCTGAATTCTGTAGAAGACGCATCTAATAAAGGGCAGTATCCGATGTTGGTTATGCAGGGAATGTCAGGAAACAGAAAAGCATTAAATGCACTCCAGCTAGGAACAATTTGGCGCGTTGCTCCATCCACGGCTGTTACATCAAGCAAATGTGATGGATCTATGCGAAGCATCGCCCAAATAGCATCTCTGTTACTTGCACCTGACAACTCTTTGCTTGTATTAGCAAACCAATCTCCTTGGATGATGCCGTTAAAATTGTTGACAGGGGGCTTTCTGCCATGCATGGAGCACTCCTGTATCTTGTACAACGTCCCGACAGCATCTAAAGATCTTCTGCGCTTTGAGTGGACGGCAAGTGGCGTTGGGGGAAGAGCTGGACCAAACTGCCTTCGCTGATAAACAACCATGCTTGTGGCGTGGGTCGTATTTTTACCATCCAAGGTTTCTTCATTTATATCAGTATTATCAGCAGCTAATTGCACGAACGGACCACGGCTAATATTGGATGGCACGACAGTTCCAAATTGCTCCGCCTCCATCGCCAGGCTTGTGTCAACTGCTTGGACTTCAGTATAAGATGAGCAGTGTCCCATCCGGTTGAGCAAGGTAATAATCATCTTCGAACCAGTGAGGTGATGTATAGCCATGGCAAGACCTATCTGCTTCGGCAGTTTAACCCTGGCACTAGAGACACAGTGGATGACGTCTTGTGCGATGGTCAATACTTTGCGTTCGTCTTCAATTCTTCTGCATGATGGTATATTACCGGACTCATCCAACTGGCTTGGGCTTAAAGACGGAGGTAAAGACTGGAAGGAACAATTCGTTTGGCAGTTTCCAAGTAGACTTCTTTAACATCAAGTGGGCGCAAAGAGATTCCATTGGTTTTTTTTAATGTCATCCCTAATTCGGCTTGCGACTTCACACAACTGTTGGTAGTGTCGAGATGTTGGGTCATTTTTGCCCTTGGAAGCCTCAGCTGCGTTGTTTATGAGATCTTGAATAGACAGCGAACTTGGGAAGACAATTTCTGATTTACATTTTCTGGCCTGAAAGAAATCGATCTCATCGCCAAAGAATTTCTTCAAGCGCTCTTTCAAACGATGCTTGGTGTATCTTTCTCCATTAACTCCTTTTTCCTTTAAAAGCTCCCGGTACATTAGCAAAATGCTTGAAATGTCGTAGGCTCTACCCTGGTCACGAATCCCTGGCCCAATGCTTGCTACCAGTTCTTTAAAAGCAGCTTCATAGGTAGACTCGCCATCACCTAAACCTTGATACTGTAAATTGCGTTTGCTAACGTAGCTAGAAAAACAGGTCTTGTGGTACTTTGCTTCGGCGGCTATTAGGTCGTTGTTAACGCTGAGAAGATAATGGAGAATGCTTTCGTCTTTCTTTGCCTCTGCGGCCCTCCTGATAGTTTCGCAGGCTTCAAATGTCGCCACGTTATACATCGTTTTGATCTTCTTATGGGTCTTATTATGACAGAATAGACACTTTGACCAGTCGATGAGGCTAAAACTTGACCGCGATGCTCTTCCCTGAGCTTCGTCATCTTCCTCGCTAGAGATCTCCATCTGATCGTCAGTTACTGCGGCATATCGAATGTTACGCTCGCTCGTATAAGTAGAATAGCATGACGAGTGCCAAAATACATCAGCCTTCTCAAGATTTTCTATCTCTCCTGAAAGCCTCTTGTACACATCATCCTTGCGACGCTTCAGGGCACTTATAAACGTCGCCAACGCTTTTCCTTTTCTTAAGCTCTCTCCTTCAACTTCCAGACAAACGATGCATCTCTGTGACGATGTATTCTCTAGTTTACGACGTTTTACTTCCCGACAGATTCCAAGAAAATCTTCGTCGTCGTCTTCAGATTTTTTTCGTCGACTAGCCATGTGAACTGTAATTGAAACAAGAAAAACTAAATATTTAGTGTTTTTTAAACTTAATTTCAGTAGGCCAATAAATTTTATCTTTTTAAAAATATTTCAATGGTGATTTTCGTCAGCACAATTGGGCGTCCCGTAAGTGATAAAATATTCTCAAGTTTCATTATAGAATTGCACTATAACTAGCAAATAGTATACTATAATTGTTGTTAGTAACCTTCTAGCGATAAAGGTCACTTTATTTCGCCTATTTAATCAAATCCGACTCCATTTTCAAACCACTCTTGTATCTAAAAACTACCATCTTGAAGACCCAGCGTTCTTTGCAGTCAGTATTTTTGCGGGGACGATCAGTGGCCGGGAAGGAATTAGCCGAACCCTCGAGCATGAAAACTACTTGAATTGTTTTATACAATCTATATTTCGATCTTGACAACTACATTACGCATTACATTACACTAAATACCCACAAACTAAGACAAAGGCTAGGCAAGATACAAAGACTAATGAATCTGCAATACAGTAAAACTCGCATATAAGAACCTAATTTTTTTAATTTGATGCTTTGCTTAAGACAAACTCAAGGCGTTTAGGTTCTTTAATAGCTTTTTATTTTTTAAATGTAAAACTAAGAACTATAGCATATATGGTACAGGTCATTGTTTAACCAACTAGTCATTGTTTAATAGAAATAAATAGCAATATTTAAACAACAAAATAATAGAAAAAGTTGCTAATAGGGAGTAGTACGTTCTCCGATGGTATTAACTGTTTCAACTTGCTACACAATTTTATTTTCAGTACTATAACCTCAAAATGACTTCAGACTGAATAGGTCCTTATGAAATGGGTATCTAAAAACGAAAATTTCAGGCTGTAGGCTCTTAGTACGCTAGGTTCTTATACACGGTTTTTTTTACTGTATTTTCGCTACAAATGTAGAAACGAAGATACACCACATTTTGTTCGAGTAACACTCGAACAGATTTTAGTGAAAAATTGTACATTTCAATCAAAACACACCATAAAATATTAAAAATAATATCAAATGCTGCTTATAGTCTGCTTCGAGGAATTGAGAACAGTTGCTATAACTGATCAAAGAGTAAAACAAATGTCAATTTCAAGATACTTACAGACAACAGTGAGCCACGGGCGCCGCCATCTTGGATGCTCCAGCCTCGATTTCGTTCCAATGTTTAGAAGCGAGGCTCAAGGACAGCACAACATCAATAAATATTGTGCTTCACAAAGCAGGTTCATCTTCTTACATTTTTACAGTACTTTTAATTTGAGAACGATTTCGACATGTACATGAAAAATGTCGAGAGGAAAAATATAACGTCTTTGAAGTAAAAATAACTTAACGTATAGCTCATTTCTTATTTCTGATGTTACTCGATCTAAACTCGATGTTTAAATAACCTAACAATGTTAACCGATCAGTCATTTGAGCAAATACTTACCTTTTGAATAAAAACAATATTTGTTGCAAATCATCTGAATCCTCCTGCGTTAAATCTACCGGGAAAATACTGTATGGCTGTTAGTTCATTTCTCATGGCGCCACTGATGGGATCCCTGTGGAATCTCGTACATCGGTGAATCAGTAAATAACGTATCAAAACCATCACAAAATATGTAATTTGTGATGTATTTCATTTCAGTTCAGGAAATTATTGTATTCTTTAGAGTTTAAACCTTTTTTTGTTAAAAACACGTGTAATATCTCGATTGGAAAGTAAAGAGAAATGATTCACGTGTAAATATTTGTGTACTTTTTCGTTGTGCGTCACGTGAACAGTCACGTGACAGGGCCAACTAGCGCTGGGTTATTTCTGTTAGAAGCATTTGACGATTAGACAACGTTTGACGTTGTTTTGATTAATTTTCAGACAAGAAATCGTACAGAATTGTGAGTTCACTACGTAGCCTCCTTTCCATGTGGATACTTGAGTGACGTCAGAAAACACCCCATTATCTCGAAACCTATACCACAAACCAACTTTACGAACTACCTAGCGTTATTCAGGAGGACTTGTTCTCTAAAAATCCGCTGTCAGACCTTTTCTGTACTGATGGGAGAGCGAAACGCTATTTTCCGGTCTTAGCTCCTCGACTAAAAATACAACGGAATCTTCGCATCAACTGCTTATTTTATTAAGTTGTTTCCGGAATCGTTTTAGCTAGTTTTTGGCTTCACAGATGTTTTCCTATACAGACCTCCCGGCCAGTAGGTAACATATATGTACTACAATCGAATTTTCCTTCTCGTCTCAAGTCGTAAAGTTGTGTTTTAACTCTAAATTGCAAGAATGGTTGGATTAAAGTCCAAAATGAAAATTATCTAATGACCTCGAGCTGGACGTTTTTGGTGACGAAGAATCTTTTACATATCTACAAAAACAAACAAAAAGAATTCTTAAAATTATCTGGTGTAAAAGAATCAAAACAACCCGAAACGTTGTTGTTTACCACGCTGAGCACCATTCCGGCCCGCACACTGTGTCTGCTAACTGAGTTGATCTGAATTGAATTGAATGGAACTATTGTTTTATGTCAGATTTTATCAGACCAGGAATTGTATATGCGGATTCCTTGCATTGCGTGACGAGAGCGTCGTAGAAGTTTGATAGAAGCTAGAAACAGGCTAAAAGCAACGTTTTGTGTGACTCTTTCTATCCAATTCATTGTGCGATTCGAAGATGCACCAAAAACGTTTTTCAAATGTCATCTGACACAGTTTGATAAAATTTTAAAAAGTCTTATAGACAGGAAAAACAATCTGAGCTTTTTTATTCAGCCAGGAACAATGTCTTAATCATTGCGTCGACGAAGGAGACGCTTCCTAATCTTGTCGGCTAGGCGGAACGAATCGAGAAAAGTGTCGGAACCAAATCTGCACCATCTTGAAACGTCACAATAGTATCCAGCATGCTTAGCGCATCGTCTAGGCGGAACGAATCAAGAAAAGTGTCGGTACCAAATCTGCGCCATCTTGAAACGTCACAATAGTATCCAGCATTCCCAGCGCGTGGAAATCTGGCATCATCCTGGGGAGCTGGGGTTCCGAAATGTCACATGTGAATAATCTATTTGTCTTGATCTAGTTTCGTATATTTTCCCGATTTTGGAATCGTACGGCTCAATATTTCTATGCCTTCTAAAAGTACGCAGTGGAAAAATTGGACGAAGGTTCTTCTCCGAACCAAGTAAGTTGTTGGGTCTCTTTGGAATCAAGCAAGAAGTTATCGGATTTTCCTCGCTACCGTTCTGGTATGTTTTGAATGTTCTATCTTGATTTTGCTGTGGTTCTCTACCTGATTTGGGAAGCTTTCACCTAAATACCGACGTCGTTCTTCGCGACGGTACGGTGCAATTCGCTGTATGTCTTGTAGCAATAATTCACTGACGGGCCGCGCCAGGCGAACGCAGATTAACTTTACAGTGCTCGAAATTGCGTCTGTATCGGGCGCAATTGCGACTAAAGATTTCGCAGTTTTGTGACTAAAATTTAAAAGAATTATATTCAACAGTCTTGTGTCTAACTTGCAACTGGTAGTTGTAATTTTATCCGAAAAATCCTGCGAAATTCACGTTGAATGTTGCGTGACTTAATCGTCGATTTCATGCTCCATTAACGCGGTGTCCAAGAAGTTTATCACGGGAGCACTTTTTCAGGCTTTCTCAGAAATTTCTCATTTCCGGTTCCGGTATAAGTACATGTACTGAGGAGTATGATTTCAGAATCGGAGAAATAACCGAAATGAAATCAAGACAAATATACTATTTATGTCAGAAAAATCTGAGACCTTTCGGAGTACACAGTACGGCAGGATTTTGCCCGATCCCACGGCGATAGCGTGAATTTGTTTGATGTCGGCCCGACGTTTTTGCCTGCGTGACATATCTCGCGATATGTGGCTGAATTAATTCATGAAACTGAGGTACCAGGTCAAGAAGAGGTGCCACGGGATAAGGAGACGCACTATAATCTATGATTACTACTAGTTATATTCTCAGCAAGCCACACGTGGTTAGAGTCAAATCCCAGCCAGATCACTCTCCATCCTCGGAGACCCAGGGGCAGTTAGTCGGGGAGGGACGAAGTAAATACTCGGCAAAAATCAGCGCGACGAAAGTTTTCAAGAGCGAGTGAACGAAAAGCTCGTTCGTTCGCTCTTGAAAATTGTGGGCGGCATGCTACAGAAACCGGGTTAAGCTCCGGCCGTGTGGGCATCGTGGCCCGAGTGCGACTTTACCTTTTTACTCCCCGACTAACTGCCCCTGGGTCTCCGAGGATGTGGCGATCAAGGAAAAACAATCTTCGTGTAAGTACGCACGAAAATGGCGCGATAGATGCAGCTCGCTGATTGGGCAGAAAAATTCAATGCCAGAAATTTTCTGCCCAATCGGAGACGGGGATTTCAAATGATCGTGGAACAGCGGAACTGGTTCGGTAAGTGTAGAAACCCAGGGGCTCATTCGCTCGCTCTTGAAAACTTTCGTCGTGCTGATTTTTGCCGAGTTTTTACTTCGTCCCTCTCCGAGGATGCCCCGAACCCCTGCCCCGAACTAGCCTGAGAAAACAGACGTCATTTCGCGGCGCCACCACTGGGGCCTCCGCGAAACTGACGACGTCGTTTCGCAGGGGCCCCAGTGGTGCGCCGCGAAACGACGTCTGTTTTCTCAGGCTAGCCCCGAACCGGAATTTCCGGAATTTTGGACTAAATGGAAAGCGCCCCAGTCCTCCCGGGTCCTGAGTCCAAGGAAGAAGCGAGAACGTTTAATATGCACCTGTCACTTGTGGTGCACTGTCGACTCGGTGTATTGTATTGAGACAGATTACGAGGAAACCAAAATGGCTACGATGGCTGTTTTTGATGATAACTGGCAGACGAAATGTTCAACTATCAGCGAGAGAACCAAGTTTATTTTCAACAACGAGTTATTGAGTGATGTGAAATTTGTTGTCAGGCCAGCGTTGAATAGCGAAAGTGAAAGCAGGAAGATGATCCCAGCTCACAAGTTTGTGCTTGCAATTAGTAGTCCTGTGTTCTATGCCATGTTCTTTGGTCAAATAGCGGAGATTACAGACTCTGTTGAACTGCCTGATTGTGAGTACGAGAGTCTGTTTGAGTTGTTTCGTTACTTGTACAACGATGAAGTGAACCTAACCGGAAGTAATGTAATACATATTCTGTACTTGGCAAAGAAATACATGGTGCCTTCACTCGCTGATAAATGCACTAAATATCTTCAAGATCATCTGCAAGCATCCAACGTGTTTGCCATTCTACCGCACGCTCAGAAATTTGAGGATAAAGAATTGGAAGATCGATGCTGGGAAGTGATTGAGATGCACACAGAGGAAGCTGTGAAGTCATATGAATTTGTCACGGTTGAGAGATCACTTGTTGAGTCTGTTGTGAAGAGAGAAGTGTTGAATGTAAAGGAAGTGGAAATGCTAAAAGCTGTTGATCGTTGGGCCACGAAAGAAAGTGAAAGGCAAGGATTGACTCCTGATGGCGAGGTTAAAAGAAAAATTCTTGGAGAGGATATTGTGAAAGCAATCCGGTTCCCATTGATGTCACAGAAGGAATTAGTTTCAGTTGTTCTTGATTGTAACATTCTTAATAAAAATGAAATCTGTGACATGATGAAACACTTCAATGATGTCAGTTTAAACTCTTCTTTACCGTTCACAGATTCCCCAAGAATAAGGTCCTGTCCAACGATGTCATAGATTTACACATATGAATCAACCAACTACAAGCTGGACCTACTTCAACTTGTGGGCCTACTCTGGCCGTGCTGATGCCCTTAAAGTAACTGTCAACAAATCTGTCAGGTTACACGGGGTGCAGCATTTTGGCAGTAAAGGTGGAAAGTACAAAGTTTCCACAGAAATTAAAGATGCAACAAGTGGCTCTTCTCTTGTAAAACAATCAGGATCATACTCCTCAGAAAAAGATGAGATGCGTGCCTACTATGGTTTTGATGTCATGTTTAATCATCCAGTTCACCTCGAGAGAGACAAAGCTTATAGGATTGTATCTCTTATCCAAGGACCAAATTCGTGGTATGGAGAAAATGGAAACGGATCCATTGAGTGCCAAGGAGTCAAATTTACATTTAGTAATTCAGGTGCTAGCAGTAATGGAACAAATAAAACTAGGGGTCAATTTCTTGCATTTCCTTTTAGCTTATATAGTTGTTTTAGTTCTTAGATGATCAAGTGATACTCCTTGAAGTTTTAAAATTTAGCACAGGAATATCATGCCACTTAATCTTAATTTTTTCAAACTAATGTCTTCTTGTGAGTTAAAAAGTGAAGCTCAAGCAATGCTCAGACTTTGCCCAGGCTACTAACTTTTGTCTTCAGTTGACAAGAATGACTTAAAGCATAGTTTTTGCACAAACTAATGTCAATGCAGGACACCCTATAGCTAGAATTTCCTTTTAGGAGCTTTAGAGCTCCTTATTATTTTTCTTAGAGCACACTAGCCTTGGCATTTTAATGTCTTCTCAATTTGTTTTTCCCATCCCTGAGCATTGTTCATCTTGAGTACGTAGTGTCATGGAGTACCAAAATATGAACATTAAAACAGGTGGAAATATAATAAATAGGGTAAAGGACTGTAAATTTTTAGGAGTAGTTATTGATGAAAATTTGACATGGATAAGGCATATAAATCTGGTAGTCTGTTGTTGTGATCGTCCGGGTGAGTGTAGTTCTGAAAAGAACTGTTGTTGTTGACAATGACTGACGTTTCGACAACCTGAGCGGAAGTCATCTTCAGAGTCATGTAAATTGTGAATGGTCAGTTGATGTTATATACGTCTGGTTATAAACTGTCATTGGTCAGTTTAGCCGTGATGTTATTGGCTGTAGAGACTCAAGTCAGTGATAGGTGCGTTTCGATCCGTGTATTGTTAGTGTAATTTCTGTAGTCGTATTGTTAGTCAAATTTGTCAGGGAGTTCAGTCTATTGTTCGTCTGTTTTGTTGACAAGTCGTTTGTAAGCCGCAGGTAGCTGTTGGCATCTGTTCAGTGGTGTCTGTTCTAAGTTAGTAAACCAACTTTCTAGAGTGAGCCGTTTGTAGTAGTCCGTACTGTAGGAAAACGCATTCGGCAGAGTCCCAGTCAATTCTGTGATTCGTGCGTAAATGGTGTTCAGCAATATGATTGTTGATGTCACCATTTTTTGTCGCCCGTTTGTGTTCAGTCAGTCGTATGTTCAGATTCCTGCCAGTCTCACCGATGTAAGAGGCCTGGCAGTCGCAGCATTTGATCTTGTATACTGCTCCTTGTCTGTCGTTAGGTTCGTCCTTGTCTTTAACGTTTGTGAGAAGCTGTCGTAAAGTAGTAATGGGTTTGTGAGCGACACGGATGTTGTAAGGTTGTAAGATCCGTGCAATAGTCTCAGAAGTGCCCTTGATGTAGGGTATTGTCGCTGTGGTGACAGGTTTTGCGTAAGTTGTGTCAGATTCGTTGTTTTTGTAAACATTGCGTTTAACAAAGTCTCGGTTGTAGTTGTTCTTACTGAAAACGTTGTCAAGGTACTTGGTTTCGTCGGTTAGGCTGTCAGGTGAATCGCAAACTAGTTGCGCTCGTCTTGTCAAAGTTCGTATGGTCGTCGCTTTGTGAGATGTAGGATTGTACGATGACTGGTCTAGTAATCTGTCGGTTTCACGTCAAAAGACACTAGTTTGAGGTCGTCAGGTATCTGTACTGTCTTGAGGTATCTTGTTACTGCAACCCTTAACAGACGAATCTAGCCACAAACTACAATCTACTGAGAACTTTATTGACGCTATCAAGACAGTACAGATACCTGACGACCACAAACTAGTGTCTTTTGACGTGAAATCACTTTTCACCAGTATTCCGCTTCAACTGGCTTTAGATTGTACTGAGACAGCCATCAAGAACTCTACCTTCAAACTTCCACTGCCGACTGACGACATCATGGACTTACTGAATCTTTGTCTCACTTCGACATATTTTCAGTATAACGGCAAACACTACAAACAGCTACACGGAACAGCTATGGGTTCACCCGTCTCAGTTGTTGTTGCTGAAATTGTCATGCAGAACATCGAGGAAGAAGCCCTTGCTACATACAAACAAACAGTACCACTTTTGGTTACGCTACGTGGACGACACCTTCACTGCTGTACACAAAGACGAGATTGACACCTTTCACGAACACCTCAACAGACAAAACGCTGACATACAGTTCACTAGAGAGGTTGAAGAAAATGGTACGATTCCTTTTCTAGACTGTCTAGTAAGCCGAAACGACAACAAACTACAGACTACTGTCTACAGGAAACCGACTCATACCGACAGATTACTAGACCAGTCATCGTACAATCCTACATCTCACAAAGCGACGACCATACGAACTTTGACAAGACGAGCGCAACTAGTTTGCGATTCACCTGACAGCCTAACCGACGAAACCAAGTACCTTGACAACGTTTTTCAGTAAGAACAACTACAACCGAGACTTTGTTAAACGCAATGTTTACAAAAACAACGAATCTGACACAACTTACGCAAAACCTGTCACCACAGCGACAATACCCTACATCAAGGGCACTTCTGAGACTATTGCACGGATCTTACAATCTTACAACATCCGTGTCGCTCACAAACCCATTACTACTTTACGACAGCTTCTCACAAACGTTAAAGACAAGGACGAACCTAACGACAGACAAGGAGCAGTATACAAGATCAAATGCTGCGACTGCCAGGCCTCTTACATCGGTGAGACTGGCAGGAATCTGAACATACGACTGACTGAACACAAACGGGCGACAAAAAATGGTGACATCAACAATCACATTGCTGAACACCATTTACGCACGAATCACAGAATTGACTGGGACTCTGCCGAATGCGTTTCCTAGAAAGTTGGTTTACTAACTTAGAACAGACACCACTGAACAGATGCCTGCGGCTTACAAACGACTTGTCAACAAAACAGACGAACAATAGACTGAACTCCCTGACAAATTTGACTAACAATACGACTACAGAAATTACACTAACAATACACTGATCGAAACGCACCTATCACTGACTTGAGTCTCTACAGCCAATAACATCACGGCTAAACTGACCAATGACAGTTATAACCAGACGTATATAACATCAACTGACCATTCACAATTTACATGACTCTGAAGATGACTTCCGCTCAGGTTGTCGAAACGTCAGTCATTGTCAACAACAACAGTTCTTTTCAGAACTACACTCACCCGGACGATCACAAACAACAGACTACTGATACTCCTGGGTTCAAACCATTTACAAATCTGGTAACCTCAAAAATTTTCAAAAATATTGGGGTCATGCGTAAACTTAAAGCTATTATTTGTTCACAGATGCTATTAAAAGCCTATATTATACTTTAGTATATCCTTACATTCACTACGGCAATATTGTTTGGGCTAACAATTATCCTTCCAAATTAAATAGGATTGTAATTCTACAGGAAAGGGCAGTAAGAATTATAGCTAAAGTTGGATATAGGGAAAGTACGGCTGAAATTTTTAAAGAATTAAAGCTCCTTATGGTAGATCAAATAAATAAATTGGAAATTT
>JAJGOT010000326.1:952500-974231 GCA_022457155.1 Cladopsammia gracilis
TTGGTGGGAGGCGAGTGCTCTCACCACTACACCACCCCTGCTCCTCTTACAGCATATTTTGTTTCGCCATGTGCGTAATCATACATAGTAGCGATTATTTAATTTGTCACTCCAGAATCTTCAGGGAGACTTTGCACCGGCTATCGGCGCTTGGCTTTCTGTGATCCTTTGGGTAACGTTAGTCATGATAGGTTGATGGGCTGGTATTAGTTACCCAAACGATTCCAGAAATCCTCACGTGCCAAAGGTTGGTGCCCAGTCTCCCCAAAGTTTCTGTAGAGGCGAATTACAAGAAGAAATTTGAGAAGAAACATTTTTTTTCATGCCATTTTGGCAAACATTTTACAAAATTGTAAGCAAGCCACATTCTGTGGGGAAAAGGTTTCTGCTAAGAAGAACGAAGTTTGTTATGCGAATTCTATTTTGACATAATCCAGTAAAATCAGTTGGCAAGCAGTCCACCTTAGCCCCGGTATACTTAGAACTTAGAAATTATCGTTATTCAAACACGGTAGCTATATTTAATTCAGTGGATCAAAAAGTAAAAAATTGAACTCACAAGGTGCTAAAGTTTTCAAGTAGGCCGTGTATATCTATTTATTGTATAAATTATTATTGTTAATAATAATAAGTTGTGTTGACAAAAAATTGCGTGCGTCTGGTTTAAAAAATTTCAAGGGATAGAAATGCAATTTTCTTAGCGGTCAAGAAACCAACTTCTGATAAGAGGAAATGAAACAAACATTTCATTTGTTCTTGTTATGTTCCCAATGTTCAAGTCTTCGCTAATCTTCAGTAGAATGACAGTTACGTTGTTACGCGACTGTTCGGTTTAAAACTAGAGCGTTCAAGAGAATAATCACGCGCACGCGTTAAGTTTATTAATAATATAGAACATTGTTGAGGCCAGAAAGGCTGAATAGCAAGGAAACTGGGACTGTTAAATTAGGAATACCATAGCGTTCACGCCCCCGGGGGGGACTCCCATATAAAAATGACGGGGGTGCTCGTCGGAAATTTTCGAAAAACACCCTAAAAGGTACCAGAATCTCGTTTGATGGGCGTGGCTCAAAATAATTTTTACCTCTAAGAGGTACCAATTCTAAAACAACGCATGTCATATTCTGTCATATGTTTTGGCTCATACCCTAAAAGGTACCGCGATAATTCTAACAGTAGTCATTTTGGATACAAATTAAGTACCCTAAGCGGTACCAATCTACAAATTTTGACCCCTAAAAGGTACGACGACCACCCCCATCATTTTTATATCGGAGTGCCCCCCCCCCCAGGGGTTCACGCCCACCGATCCTGGGGCCGGTTGCATAAATGTGTTGCGCCAGGACGACTGCCTAAAGTTGCACGTTAACTGAGGTGTACATTTTTTTTTTACGTCAGTTGCATTAGTTTGGCTGCAACTAGACGTCCGATACGTCCGTGCGTCAGGCCTAAATCTACGCCTGATTTAACCGAAATAGTTCGCTCGTTTTATTACTCTTTTCGTTCTTATGTATTTGTTAGATTAATTTTGTGCTTGTTCATATAAGTCCAATCCTTCCATCCAAAGCATTCATTGAGTCGTGTTGCCGTTCTGTGCAACCGATCGATTCGCGGCGCTCGGCCGCTCGCCTTACCATGCTTTAAGTATGTTTTGCAGTAGAAAATTGATAATAGAAGATAAAGTGAAGCAGTTACATCTGCTCCAAGTCGCCCGATTTTCGTCTGCAACAATGAGTTTTGTTTTGGTGCTCTAGGGCGAAAAGCTGGAGAAGCGCGCGCATGCCGCGCAATGTAACATCATGGAGTAGGAAAGCGGACCCGAGTAGAAAAACGAGTGACTTGAAGCCTATCTATGAAACAGCGAATAATATAGTGTTTTGAAATAAAGTTTACCTACCTCAAATGTGTCGTTTACTTGTGTCTTGTACCGAATTTGAAGCATTTCCGACGCCATTTAGCGATGTTATTCGAAGTCGTTGTCTCCCCTTTAGAAGGGGAGACAACGATTGAAAATAATAACCAAGTCAGTGAGTTCAATCTTAAATTAATTTTTTATTGTTATTCCAGTATTTACAACATCAGAATAACAGTTGATGTAACCTATGTGTTACCTACAGTGTGCTAATATGCCAAGACCAGCTGGCACTCCAAATTACAGTAGTTCAGTTCAATGAAGTTTTAGCCTTGAAATTGTAATTAAATTGCACTAATGGAATTTGAAATTGTATGTGAACGTTCACAACAATATAATTACATTAAGAAAATACACCATTTTACAATAATTGCACTCTCACTTATTATTAAATTATATTCAATCACATCTAATAACTTATCACAGTATCTACATGTACATCTGACGGACGTTTTGATACACTAACAGTGCTGTGTGCAATATTGTTAACACTCCACAAAGGTGTGACAACTTCTAGAGGGCTTTTATTTCAACTGGCCAATGAAAATGCAAAAACTGAGAAGGATCTGCCAATAATCGTGATCTTAAAACTCTGCCTTGCACATTCATTCGTAACAGAGCAGATAGAAACTTTTCAAAAAGATTTTAAAAAACTTGTACAAGAACTTGTACTATCAAAGGTGGTCAAAATACTAATGAGAGTCTACATGAGGTTTGGAAACAAGCAAGGATACAGCATAATGGGGAAAACACAGCAAACAGTTTCTGTTAAGTGAGACAGCCTCCCCGTTTGGAGCTGGATGGTTTCTATGTAACACCAAGTATGTAAAATATGGAAAATGTCATGATGTAATGCGCTTACTTCAATCTGAATGGTACGGAGACATTAATAAGTTATGGTTTGCCCCAAGCCATTTTAGCCGAAGGCAAACAATACACATTTCAATGGTAATGACTGATTCACTGTAATTTCTGTACAAAAATCTCAGTACCTATGACTCAGTACCTATGAAAAAAAAAAAACCTGCTGTAAAAACAACCCTAAGTAAAGCAGAGCTTCACCTCATATAGTTCAAGTCCTTTAACAGATTTCATTATTAAGATACAATAACATGAATTTAATAATAAGTTTATTCTTATCATCAGTACATATTAATAGCATTCCTCTTGTCCCTGTTCTTTCCACGAACGAGAGTCCCTGCTTTAGAGACTGCATTGTTATAAAGTTGCTGTAAATAAAACCATCACAAAGATTAAAGCAATTTGTATTTGGTTATACTCAATGGCTGTGAAAAGTTACATTAGAGACCTATGGTATGGATATTTCCTGGATCTGCACGTTTTTTACATAGTACAAGTGTTTTTTTCCCTTTATGTCCATATACAGTAATGTAACTTGTAACACTTTCAACTACTTATACATAACCTTGATTTTCCATGATTTCCAGGCCAAAATTGCAAAAATTGAAAAATATAACTTTAACGTTTCTTACACGTTTGAAAACAACCCATCACAACATTGTCCCAAAACCTTTTTTACATTCAATAAGTGTGTTCATGTGACACATGACAAAATGTCTTCATTTTGCTTGAAACAGGGATTCCAAATTGCAAATTGAAATGAAATAACATAACATGACACAACACTTTATTTATTTATGGATTGTAAACCTGTTAAAGTCCTAGCATCTAATAGACTGCTAATTTACCGTGATAATAGCTAAAATTTTCCCCAAAAAAACCAGAAAAACAAGATGCTAGGCATCAAAACATTAAAATATAAAACGCTAAAAAACAAAAATAAATGGCTACTGTTTGCTGGAAATAGCTCTTGCAGATGACATTTCACCATGTTTCATGTGACAAAACACTCAATAAGTCTAGGGAGTATTTTGGCAGTCTTAGCTGGGATTTCTCCACCCTACTATTTTGAGTGACGAGAAGACCCATGAAGTTAAGGCTATGGACATCATCTACAACACCAAGATCATATTTGTTACATTATATAATATTAAGCATAAATTATTTTCAACACTTACCCTCTGATAGCGTGGGGTTTTATGAATATCTGTGGGTTTAAGCTGTGGTCCCAGGTCAAATATTTCTCGTAGGAGATCATTTTCCTGCAAAACATTTTGATATTCTTATTGTCTGAACTGATACCCTACTCTTCAATTGCATGGAAAATCATTACATACTTAACTGTTTAACTACTTTCAATGGTCTGTGCTTCACAGAAGTGCAAAGGAATTGACAGTTAAGAAATTAATACTATATATACCTGTAAATGAAGTTTTACCCCAGTACCAAGAGCATCTTTCAGTGCTGTGTACTGTCTTCGTCGAACCCAACTGTTGCTACCCTGCTTTATCGGTTTCTGTCGTACTGGTGTCTCTCAAAGTCTACCCTTTTACGTAGTCAGATCAGCCTTGCAGTTTGTCGGTTATATTTGTTCATTTTTTGGCTGATTAGATCTTTCGTAGATCATCCTACGTATCGTTTACAGCATTATCGTTTGCGGTCTTTAGCAGATTTGAGTTCTATTTTCATTTATTTTGGGACCGTAGGTCTTTACTGGTTCCGATATTCTGTGTTTTCTTTCAGCTTGGTTTTGTCCATGCGTTTGAATGTTTACATTGGCTTGCCATATACATTCCGTCTTTGCGAGACACCATTGTGACATCTTGGGACGGCTTGTTCCCCGCAACACTTGATGTGGCACGCATGATGCGGGTGACAAGTCGTTTCCAAGGTACGGAACTTCATATTGTGAACGGGTCATTGTGCAATCTATTTACGACTGCATTCTTGTAGTCGTTTTATAGTTTGCTAAAGGCTACACCGCGCTGACGAGCTCCAACGGAGCGAAACAGCTGTCCGCGGTTGCTACTCTGCTTTATCGGTTTCTGTCGTATTGATGGCTCACAAAGTCTACCTTTTTAAGTAGTCAGATCAGCCTTGCAGTTTGTCGGTTATATTTGTTCATTTTTTTGGCTGATTAGGTCTTTCGTAGATCCTACGTATCGTTTACAGCATTATCGTTTGCGGTCTTTGGCAGATTTGAGTTCTATTTCACACCAGTGGTTTTGTATTTCTACGCTTTGAGAACACTTTGTGATTAGCCAAAAAATCTCGCGCCACTCTCGACCAATCAGATGAAAAACCAAAACCGCGTTTCCCGCGTTTGTTGCCGGCAACATGCATTTACTTCCAGTTCTGATTGGTTCATTGGATTGTCTGCGCCTGTTGAGATTGAACAGAGGAACTACTCTGGTTTTGATCAGTTTACGACACTCTATTCACACAAATCTACACCGAGACAGTACTGAGACAAAGAGAAGACACGTCTTTCTAACAATTCAACCTTTTTAATTATTATATTATATGACTTCAACAGAAAGAAATTGTTTGTGATGAAACCATGCTACACCCACTAAACGTTAAAGAAGTTTCGTTCTGACACACAAGGTACCATATGGGTCTTAAAATACTTCTTATTGCAAACATTTTCGGTTTACATATTATGAAATTGTCATAATAATAATTATTACATATCAGGACAACAATTGTAAAAAAAATAAAACATGACAATATTTTAGCATACCTGACTAATATAACACAATATGATTTTTTAATGAAAAAAATTATAACATTCGAATCAACAAATTTTTAGAAACGGATTTGACTATAAAAGTTATTTAGAATGTAATCCCATGAATGGAAGCGATCCGTTAGATGTCGGTAATCCGGGGGGGGGGGGGGGGGGGGGGACTAATAACGTTTCAGACGGGGAGACTACACCCTTAGATGTAACAAAATTTTGTACACCTTTCTTTTACCTCAACAGATAACTATCCCTTAAATGCCTTTTTAACTATAATCCTTTAAATATTTGCCACCATTGTAGTTCTCAGTGTATATTTGTGACCGTTTCAAATACTAAAGCTTCAAATCAGTATCGCTACCCTTTCGTAAACTATGAGAGTGAAAAGGGAAACCCTTTTCGGATGGAACCTTGCCGTATAACCCACTATATGGAGCACACCTCCCGGAGCCTTAATTTCACCATATCATTATACGAAGCAAAACCATCCAAAACACCACTTTTTACCATGTTGCATGGGCGTAAAATCACCTACTAAAAATTACTGCACATTAGACTTAAATATGCCGACGACCGAACACTATTCAACACAGAGAGAAAGATCGATTTAGAAACATCTTATTTTCAGTCAAACCTTCCAAATACGGACACCAAATGTTCCTACCGAAATGTCTGCAGTCCGTTGATATTTAACCCAAGTAAAATATCTATACATGTATCAATAGATAGAATGATATCGTTAAATATTCAAAGACAGAAGGATATCGTTGAATATCCACAGATAGGAAGGGGTCGACAGCTTCAAGGAAACTTGGCTACAGGTGAACCTGGATTGCTGGAAGCTATCCTCGAAATGACGATTACTTAAACGTAGTCTATGGTGCCTCGCTATAACATGTCATAGCTTCAAAATTTATGATAAATAACTGTCACAGACATTTGTCTTCGAATAAGATGCTGTACAATTGACATTGCTCTATGTTGATAGATTTTCGGTGAATTCTAGTGTGCGGAATCTCTCATTGGTCATCTACAAATTAATAGTAAGAAATGGATTTGGTGTTTGATTGATTTCCCCATTGTATTATGATACAATACTATCAACAACATCCAAAGGATCGCTACGGTGGAATTTCATTCTTAGTGATAAAAGACTATAGCAACATTCTAAGTGAGAGAAAAAAGTATATTCTAACGGAAAAAAAGATATTCTTGGTGATAAAAAGATCGATGTTCAAAGTGATCAAATAGGGTGTTTGAAAAGATAAAAAAGAAAGTAGAGTACCATTATGATAAAACACGGCGATATTATAAATGTTAAAAATATTCTTAAGTGATAAAACACAGCGATATTTTAAGAGATAAAGCAAAGGGAGGATATTTTTAAAGAAAAGAGAAGAATACATTTCAGCTGTTAAAACACAGCAATATTCCGAGAGACACAAAAGATCATGGGATATTCTAAGTGATGGCACAGCGATATTGTAAAAGATAAAAAGAAGATTATTCTTAAGGTTAAAATATGGATAAAGCAGAACAATCTAAAAAGAACAGGGCGCTATTCTAAACGTTCATTACAGTTCATAAGTTATAAAAGTACTTTGCTTTTCACAAATACCTTCACTATTTTGGCACAAAGCCAACCAGCGAAAATGTTTTTTCTTTTCCTTGTTTTCCTTTTCTTCGTTTTTTCCTTGGTATTTTGGTATTCTTTCTCAGCGTTATTCTGCTGTTCCTCCTCAGATTTCGATTCACTCTTGCTTTCGTACTTGGAGTCAGATACTGGCAATGGCATGGTAGTGTTGACACAGGTAGGGTTTTTTTCCTCAGATTCCGATTCACTCTTGCTTTCGTACTGGGAGTTAGTTATTGGAAATGGCAAGATACTGTTGACACAGGTATCGTATTCTTCCTCAGATTCTGTTTCACTCTTGCTTTCGTACTCTGAGTCAGTCATTGGAAATGGCAAGATACTGTTGACACAGGTATCGTGTTCTTCCTCAGATTCCGATTCACTCTCTCTTTCGTGCTCGGGGTCAGCCATTGGAAATGGCAAAATGCTGTTGACACAAGTACCGTGTTCTTCCTCACATTCCGATTCACTCTCGCTTTCGTGCTCCGAGTCAGTCATTGGAAATGGCAAGATACTGTTGACACGAGCACCGTGTTCTTCCTCACATTCCGATTCACTCTCGCTTTCGTACTCTGAGTCAGTCATTGGAAATGGCAAGATACTGTTGTCACGGGTACCGTGTTCTTCCTCAGATTCCGATTCACTCTCGCTTTCATATTCGGAGTCAGAGTCTGCATAGGGCGAGATACTGCTGACACAGATACTGTAGTTAAAAGAGCTGGTTGTTGCTGTAGGTGTGGTAAGGTTCTTTAGTGCTCTGAGGAATTTGTCAAAGTTTGCTTTCACCAAAATTTTAACTTGCTTTTCATCTTGAAGGAGGGTATTGTGTTTCCAACATTCCACTGCATTTTCATAGAATTTAAATTGATAACCATCCGGCAGGTGAAAAGGGGTTCCTTTAAAAGTGACAAAAAACTTTTCCTCAATGCCATTCTCGGGTTCTTGTTCAGATTCAGATTCACTCTCGGTTTCGTACTCGGAGTCAGAGTCTGGATAGGGTGAAATACTGCTGACACAGGTAGTGTAGTCAAAAGAGCTGGTTGTTGCTGTAGGTGTGGTGAGGTTCTTTAGTGCTCTAAGGAATTTGTCAAAGTTTGCCTTTACAAGAATTTTCACTTGTTTCTCATCTTCCAACACTGTGTTGTGTTTCCAACATTCCACTGCATTTTCATAAAACTTGAATTTATAGCCATCCGGCAGGTGGAATGGTGTTCCTTTAAAAGTGATGTAAAATTCTTTGTCTGTTAGATACAGTTGTGGAGGAGGAACAAGCTCCAATAGTACGAAGGTTCTGTAGCCGAACTGATTACCTTTCTTTCCAATCAAAACAGTCTTCGTCAGCCTGACACCAACCGTGAACTCCTCACGTATCTTTTGAATTTTTATGTACTTTTCGGCGGTTCTTCTGCGTTCCGCCATTTGAATAACTTCTGTGTACCTTTGGTTATCCACCTCGATAGAGTTGCTAACTTGACTAAGCTCCCAGTCACTTGACGCCATGGTTGAGATATCTTAGATGTGTGATCTCGGATTCCTTTGTTTCGTAATCTCATTCGAAATGCGTCACCAACAGAAGCGCGCGCAAGGATGTTTTCGAGTCGACAAAGCCTTCGTTTTATAAGACAAGCGTTAATTGGCAACAGGACTTGTTTTGTATAAGGGATAAGTTAAATTAGGAGCTAAGTTAAATTCGAAAAATTTTCCCACTTGAGTGAAATACTTCGAATAAGTTAGGGCGATTTTACAGTATGTGCGCGCGCATATATGAGGCAACAAGTCGCTTCATGTGAACTACTCATTTTTGTCCAGAAAACGAGCATTGAGTGGGAAAGGTGTTTGCAGTATCTCTGATGAATTAGTTGACCTACTTCTCTAATTGTCTTAATTTTAACCAGTCAGTTCGTTTCTGATGGCTTTAGCAACTTGTGAGTTTTCGCGCGCATCGTAAATAAATAAATAAATAAATAAATAAATAAAAAACTTTGTTTAAAGAGGGTAGCACTTAATGAGTCTCAGACTAACAAACCTGTGACCCTCGAATTCCGGATTGAATTGAAATTTGGAAATGTTAGTTTTTGTGGAGGGAGGAAAACCGGAGTACCCAGAGAAAAAACCCTAGGAGCAAGGATGAGAACCAACAACAAACTCAACCCACATATGACGCCGAGGCCGGGAATCGAACCCGGGCCACATTGGTGGGAGGCGGGTGCTCTCAGCCTGACACTATTCTATTTTGACATAATCCAGTAAAATCAGTTGGCAAGCAGTCCACCTTAGTCCCGGTATACTTAGAACTTAGAAATTATCGTTATTTAAACACAGTAGCTATATTTAATTCAGTGGATCAAAAAGTAAAAAATTGAACTCACAACGTGCTAAAGTTTTCAGGTAGGCCGTGTATATCTATTTATTGTACTAATTATTATTGTTAATAATAATAAGCTGTGATGACAAAAATTTGCGTGCGTCTGGTTTTTCAAGGGATAGAAATGCAATTTCTTTGCGGTCAAGAAACCAACTTTTGATAAGAGGAAATGAAACAAACATTTGTTTTGTTCCCAATGTTTAAGTCTTCGCTAATCTTCAGTAGAATGACAGTTACGTTGTTACGCGACTGTTCAGTTTAAACCTAGAGCGTGCAAGAGAATAATCAGAAGCACGCGTTTAGTTTATTAATAATATAGAACATTGTTGAGGCCAGAAAGGCTGAACAGCAAGAAAACTGGGACTGGCTGTTTTCCAGTCTACGTCAGGGATATTAAAGTCTCCCGTCAAGAATACATTGGGTAAGTAAGATCCACGCTTTGGAACTTTGTCCAAGGAGTTTTCAAAGCTCGTAGAGCCAGTCTATATGTATTGTTTCGAATTGTTATCGGGTCCTGTAATAGCAGCCCGGCAATGTGCAGCGGTTTTTGTCCCTTGATATCTACTTTCATTCACACAATCTCACAATCACTATCAAGTGAAGCTTCGTATGACCCTAGATAATTGTTATGAACGATAATACAGTCAACTCTCTCTTAACGGACACCTCTATAAGACGGACACCTGGTGTTGGTCCCTGCCATTTTACAGTCATTTTACTGTAACTATATTCTCTATAAGACGGACACCTCTCTTAGACGGACAACGGACACTTGGAAACCGTCAACGGACACTTGGAAACCGTCAACGCACACTTGAGAAATGCTTTTTTTTTTTAGTGAAAAATGCTTCAAAACGGAAATGTTAGACTACGAGCAGTCTCTCTTTCCCAGCTTAGTCCGTCGAAAAAGTGCTGAATATGAACAAATGAGTCCACTTTTCTAATGTTATTTTTGTTCCAGTTTGTATAGGTTTTGCTTAAGTAAACGACTTTTTAGAAACAGACTTGTAAAATTCATTAATAATTCATAACAGTTATGACCAATAAATAGGCAGTATTTGAGTCACATGTTTACCTTTGTAAACCCCAATACAAGTCAACTGAGTTGATGAATTATTAAATAGTATAATTAACTTTTTACATGTACTAAGGAAAGAAGACGAGAATGATTGTTTTACAGCATTGGGGTGGGCACCCGACGGACGGAGAGCAAGGGGGAGACCGAAGACAACATGGAGAAGGGCGGTTGAAAAAGAGAGGGAGAGAGCGGGATGGACAAGCTGGAATGTGGCGAAAGCAGCGGCCCGAAACAGAGGAGCATTGGTCAGAAAGCGTGACGGCCTTATGCGACTACTGGCGCGATGAGACAAGATGATGATGATGATAATTAACTTTTGATACAAACACCTGTTCAGCTAATTAGTATTCATTAACATTATTCATTAACATCAACAGATCTCTACCCATTGTTTCATTTCACAAGTCCGATAAAATAGTCGCGTCCGATCTGTATCGGCTCTCTATAAGCCGGACACCTCTCTAAGACGGGCAGTTGGAGCCGGTCCCGACGGTGTCCGTCTTGGAGAGAGTTTACTATAATTGTGATAATTGTTGATAATTATTATGCAACAAGTTTCAAAGTAGACTGACTTTTGTTCTTTGGCAATAAATCGTGTGGGTACTGACTTAATATTCCATTTTATTCTCATGGACAATATTCAAAGCGTATTTATATTAGCAGGGGCTTAGCAAAAAAACCCTTGAATATCCGGTTCGTTTTGGCGATTTGAGGGATTTTGCACGATTTTGTTGGTCAGGGATTGAAGGTCTCAAATCTCCAAAATTCGCCGCATTCAGCCGCAAATACGACAATACCGTTAACATATAAAAGGCATACATATAAAGTTAGTGATTGATTGATTTAAGTCTTTAAGGCAAGATTATGTTTTTTTAAACTTATATGTATAAGTGTATACGATAATGCGAACTTTCGCAGGAGCAGGAGCTGGCATATTTCAGCGGTCTTTTAAGGACGTGTGCGATCCTCCGCAGCCAGAGAGGCACCACTGGTGCGCAGAAGGAGCGATCTACCGCTGACCCGCTATCTCGGTTACTCTGCATGGTGAACCGGATGTACGAAAAATGTTATTGAAAAAAAGAGGCTTTCAAACTCTCTCTTTTCGAGTGCGAGTGTCTGGTACGGAACTTGATATTGTGAACGGGTCATTGTGCAATCTATTTACGACTGCATTCTTGTAGTCGTTTTCTAGTTTGCTACAAGCTAAACCGCGCTGACGAGCTCCAACAGAGCGAAACAGCTGTCCGCGGTTGCTACCCTACTTTTACGTAGTCAGATCAGCATTGCAGTTTGTGTCGTTTGTCGGTTATGTTTGTTCAGCTGTTTGTTCATTTTTTTGGCTGATTAGGTCTTTCGTAGATCCTGCGTATCGTTTGCAGCATTATCGTTTGCGGTCTTTTGCAGATTTGAGTTCTATTTCACACCAGTGGTTTTGTATTTCTACGCTTTAAGAACGCTTTGTGATTGGCCAAAAAATCTCGCGCCACTCTCGACCAATCAGAAGAAAAACCAAAACCGCGTTTCCCGCGTTTGTTGCCGGCAACATGCATTTACTTCCAGCTCTGATTGATTCATTGGATTGTCTGCGCCTGTTGAGATTGGACAGAGGAACTACTCTGGTTTTGATCAGTTTACGACACTCTATTCGCACAAATCTATACCGGGACAGTACTGAGACAAAGAGAAGACAAGTCCGTCTTTCTAACAATTCAACCTTTTTAATTATTATATTATATGACTTCATTCTACACCCACTAAACGTTAAAGAAGTTTCGTTCTGACACACAAGGTACCGGATGGGTCTTAAAATACTTCTTATTACAAACATTTTCGGTTTACATATTATGAAATTATCATAATAATCAATTATTACATATCATGACATTAAAATCTAAGTTTAACAATTGTCAAAAAAATAAAACATGATAACCTTTTAGAAAACCACTAAAATAACACAAAAAGGATTTTTTGTCAGTTACATGACAAATCATGTTGATAATCTTTAGTAAGTTTTACAATTGGCACAATCAGTTTCAGTTTTGATTTTGTCAATGTTGGTACAAAAATGAAGGAGAAAAGACTCAAGATTATCAATTCAACATCCATGCTATTAAAATTAACATGTTAAAAAGCGTAATAAACAACCCATAATTGGTAAGTTAGATGACAAAGAATTTTCTATCAGTTAGAATGGCTTTCTAGTCCCTTTTTCTCTTACAATAGCATTCTAGTCCTTAATTATTTAGAATCATTAATCCCATGAATGGAAGCGATCCGTCAGATGTCGGTAATCCCGGGGGGAGCTAATAACGTTTCAGACGGGGAGACTACACCCGTAGATGTAACAAAATTTTGGGTGTTTCTTGGTGTTGCGGAAGCTATTGTTGGTTAGCTTTTGTGTTGTGGTGTGGGTATTGTTCAGTGTCTTTTGAATCTTTTGTTTAACGTCATTCGGTGGTCACTCCATCCGCAACACCAAGAAACTACCAAAATTTTGTACCTTTCTTTTACCTCGAGCATAAGCCAACAGATAACTATCCCTTAAACGCCATTTTTACTATAATCCTTTAGATAATTGCCACCATTGTAGTTCTCAGTGTATATGTGTGACCGTTTCAAATACTAAAGCTTCAAATCAGTATCGCTACCCTTTCGTAAACTATGAGAGTGAAAAGGGTAACCCTTTTCGGATGGAACCTTCCCGTATAACCCACTATATGGAGCACACCTCCCGGAGCCTTAATTTCACCATATCATTATACGAAGCAAAACCATCCAAAACACCACTTTTTACCATGTTGCATTGGCGTAAAATCACCTACTTAAAAAATACTGCACATCAGACTATTCAACACAGAGAGAAAGACCGATTTAGAAACATCTTATTTTCAGTCAAACCTTCCAAATACGGACGGCAAATGGTCCCACAGAAATGTCTGCAGTCCGTTGATATTTAACCCAAGTAAAATATCTATACATGTATCAATAGATAGAATGATATCGTTAAATATCCACAGACAGAAGGATATCGTTGAATATCCACAGATAGGAAGATGTCGACAGCTTCAAGGAAACTTGACTACAGGTGAACTTGGATTGCTGTAAGCTATCTCGAAATGACGATTACTTAAACTTAGTCTCTCTATAGTGCCTCGCTATAACATGTCATAGCTTCAAAATTTATGATAAATAACTGTCACAGACATTTATCTCCGAATAAGATGCTGTACAATCGACATTGCTCTATGTTGATAGATTTTCGGTGAATTCTATTGTGCGGAATCGGCTCATTGGTGATCTAGAAATTAATAATAAGAAATGGATTTGGTGTTTGATTGATTTCCCCATTGTATTATGATACAATACTATCAACAACATCCAAAGGATCGCTACGGTGGAATTTTATTCTTAGTGATAAAAGACTATAGCAACATTCTAAGTGAGAGAAAAAAGTATATTCTAACGGAAAAAAGGATATTCTTGGTGATAAAAAGATCGATGGTTCAAAGTGATCAAATAGGGTGTTCGAAAGGATAAAAAGGAAAGTAGAGAACCATTATGATAAAACACAGCGATATTCTAAATGTTAAAAATATTCTTAAGTGATAAAACACAGCGATATTTTAAAAGATAAAGCTAAGGGAGGATATTTTTAAAGAACAGAGAAGAATATATTTCAGCTGTTAAAACACAGCAATATTCTAAGAGACACAAAAGATCATGGGATATTCTAAGTGATGGCACAGGGATATTGTAAAAGATAAAAAGAAAAATATTCTAAAGGTTAAAATATATATAAAACAGAACAATCTAAAAAGAACAGGGCGTTATTCTAAACGTTCATTACAGTTCATAAGTTATAAAAGTACTTTGCTTTTCACAAATACCTTCACTATTTTGGCACAAAGCCAACCAGCGAAAATGTTTTTTCTTTTCCTTGTTTTCCCTTTCTTCATTTTTTCCTTGGTATTTTGGTATTCTTTCTCAGCGTTATTCTGTTGGTCTTCCTCAGATTTCGATTCACTCTTGCTTTCATACTTGGAGTCAGATTCTGGCAATGACATGGTACTGTTGACACAGGTAACGTGTTTTTCCTCTGATTTCGATTCACTCATGCTTTCGTACTTGGAGTCAGATACCGGCAATGACATGATACTGCTGACACAGGTAGTGTGTTCTTCGTCAGATTGCGATTCACGCTTGCTTTCGTACTCGGAGTTAGTTGTTGGAAATGACATGATATTGTTGACACGGGTAACGTGTTTTTCCTCAGATTCTGATTCACTCTCGCTTTCGTACTCGGAGCAAGTTATTGGAAATGGCAAGATAATGTTGACACGGGTGCCGTGTTTTTCCTCAGATTCCGATTCACTCTCGCTTTCGTACTTGGAGTCAGATACTGGCAATGACATGATACTGCTGACACAGGTAACGTGTTCTTCCTCAGATTCTGTTTCACTCTTACTTTCGAAATCGGAGTCAGATATTGAAAAAGGCAAGATACCGTTGACACAGCTAACCCGTTCTTCCTCAGATTCTGATTCACTCGCGCTTTCGTGCTTGGAGTCAGATATCGAAAAAGGCAAGATATTATTGATACAGGTACCGTGTTCTTCCTCAGATTCCGATTCACTCTCGCTTTCATGCTCGGAGTCAGTCATTGGAAATGGCAAAATACTGTTGACACGAGTACCGTGTTCTTCCTCACATTCCCAATTCACTTTCGCTTTCGTACTCTGAGTCAGTCATTGGAAATGGCAAGATACTGTTGACACGAGAACCGTGTTCTTCCTCAGATTCCGATTCACTCTCGCTTTCGTACTCTGAGTCAGTCATTGGAAATGGCAAGATACTGTTGTCACGGGTACCGTGTTCTTCCTCAGATTCTGATTCACTCTCGCTTTCGTTCTCTGAGTCAGTCATTGGAAATGGCAAGATACTGTTGTCACGGGTACCGTGTTCTTCCTCAGATTCTGATTCAGTCTCGCTTTCGTTCTCGGAGTCAGAGTCTGCATAAGGCGAGATACTGCTGACACAGGTGCTGTAGTTAAAAGAGCTGGTTGTTGCTGTAGGTGTGGTAAGGTTCTTTAGTGCTCTGAGGAATTTGTCAAAGTTTGCTTTCACCAAAACTTTAACTTGCTTTTCATCTTGAAGGAGAGTATTGTGTTTCCAACATTCCACTGCATTTTCATAGAATTTAAATTGATAACCATCCGGCAGGTGAAAAGGGGTTCCTTTAAATGTGATAAAGAACTTTTCGTCAATGCCATTCTCGGGTTCTTGTTCAGATTCATATTCAGTCTCGGTTTCGTACTCGGAGTCAGAATCTGGATAGGGTGAAATACTGCTGACACAGGTAGTGTAGTCAAAAGAGCTGGTTGTTGCTGTAGGCGTGGTGAGGTTCTTTAGTGCTCTAAGGAATTTGTCAAAGTTTGCTTTTACAAGGATTTTCACCTGTTTATCATCTTCCAACACTGTGTTGTGTTTCCAACATTCCACTGCATTTTCATAAAACTTGAATTTATAGCCATCCGGCAGATGGAATGGTGTCCCTTTAAAAGTGATGTAAAATTCTTTGTCTGTTAGATACAGTTGTGGAGGAGGAACAAGCTCCAATAGTACGAAGGTTCTGTAGCCGAACTGATTACCTTTCTTTCCAATCAAAACAGTCTTCGTCAGCCTGACACCAACCGTGAACTCCTCACGTATCTTTTGAATTTTTATGTACTTTTCAGCGGTTCTTCTGCGTTCCGCCATATGAATAACTTCTGTGTACCTTTGGTTATCCACCTCGATAGATTTGCTAACTTGACTAAGCTCCCAGTCACTGGACGCCATGATTGAGATATCTTAGATGTGTGAACTCGGATTCCTTTGTTTCGTAATCTCATTCGAAATGCGTCACCAACAGAAGCGCGCGCAAGGATGTTTTCGAGTCGACAACGTCTTCGCTTTGTAAGACAAGCGTTAATTGGCAACAGGACTTGTTTCGTATAGGGGATAATTTACATTAGGAGCTAAGTTAAATTCAAAAAAATTTCCCACTTGCGTGAAATACTTCGAATAAGTTAGGGCGATTTTACAGTATGTGCGCGCAATTTGCATTGTATTTTAAAAAAAGGTCGGCATATACGAGGCAACAAGTCGCTTCATGTGAACTACCCATTTTCGTCCAGAAAACGAGCATTGAGTGGGAAAGGTGTTTGCAGTATCTCTGATGAATTAGTTGACCTACTTCTTTAATTGTCTTAATTTTAACCAATCAGTTCGTTTCTGATGGCTTTAGCAACTTGTGAGTTTTCGCGCGCATCGTAAATAAATAAATAAATAAATAAATAAATAAAACTTTATTTAACGAGGGTAGCACTTAATGAGTCTCAGACTAACAAACCTGTGACTCTCGAATTCCGGATCGAATTGGAATTTGGAAATGTTGGTTTTTATGGAGGGAGAAAAACCGGAGAACCCAGAAAAAAACCCTTGGAGCAAGGATGAGAACCAACAACAAACTCAAACCACATATGATGCCGGAGTATCCGGAGAAAAACCCTCGGAGCAAGGATGAGAACCAACAACAAACTCAACCCACATATGATGCCGGGGTATCCGGAGAAAAACCCTCGGAGCAAGGATGAGAACCAACAACAAACTAAACCCACATATGATGCCGGAGTACCCGGAGAAAAAAACCCTCGGAGAAAGGATGAGAACCAACAACAAACTCAACCCACATATGACGCCGAGTACGGGAATCGAACCCGGGCCACATTTTTGGGAGGCGAGCGCTCTCACCACTAAACGACCCCTGCTCCCCTTACAGCATATTTTGTTTCGCCATGTGCGTAATCATACATAGTAGCGATTATTTATTTAATTTGGCACTTCAGAATCTTCAGGGAGACTTTGCACCAGCTATCGCGCTTGGCTTTCTGTGATCCTTTGGGTAACGTTAGTCATGATAGGTTGATGGGCTCGTATTAGTTACCCAAACGATTCCAGAAATCCTCACGTGCCAAAGGTTGGTGCCCAGTCCCATTTTCTCCCCAAAGGTTCTGGAGAGGCGAATTACAAGACGAAAGTTGAGAAGAAACATTTTTTCCATGCCATTTTCGCAAACATTTTACAAAATTGTAAGCAAACCACCTTCTGTGGGGAAAAGGTTTCTGCTAAGAAAAACGAAGTTTGTTATGCGAGTTCTATTTCAACATAATCCAGTAAAATCAGTTGGCAAGCAGTCCACCTTAGTCCCGGTATACTTAGAACTTAGAAATTATCGTTATTTAAACACGGTAGTTATATCTAATTCAGTGGATAAAAAGGTAAAAATTTGAACTCAAAAGGTGCTAAAGTTTTCAGGTGGGCCGTGTATATCTATTTATTGTACTAATTATTATTGTTAATAATAATAAGCTGTGATGACAAAAAATTGCGTGCGTCTGGTTTAAAAAATTTCAAGGGATAGAAATGCAATTTTCTTAGCGGTCAAGAAACCAACTTCTGATAAGAGGAAATGAAACAAACATTTCATTTGTTCTTGTTATGTTCCCAATGTTTAAGTCTTCGCTAATCTTCAGTAGAATGACAGTTATGTTGTTACGCGACTGTTCGGTTTAAAACTAGAGCGTGCAAGAGAATAATCACGCGCACGCGTTTAGTTTATTAATAATATAGAACATTGTTGAGGCCAGAAAGGCTGAATAGCAAGGAAACTGGGACTGTTAAATTAGGAATACCATAGCGTTCACGCCCCCGGGGGGGACTCCCATATAAAAATGACGGGGGTGCTCGTCGGAAATTTTCGAAAAACACCCTAAAAGGTACCAGAATCTCGTTTGATGGGCGTGGCTCAAAATAATTTTTACCTCTAAGAGGTACCAATTCTAAAACAACACATGTCATATTCTGTCATATTTTTTGGCTCATACCCTAAAAGGTACCGCGATAATTCTAACGGTAGTCATTTTAGATAAAAATTAAGTACCCTAAGCGGTACCAATCTACAAATTTTGACCCCTAAAAGGTACTATGAGCACCCCCATCATTTTTATATGGGAGTGCACCCCCCCCCCCCGGGGTTCACGCCCACCGATCCTGGGGCCGGTTGCATAAATGTGTTGCGCCAGGACGACTGCCTAACGTTGGACGTTAACTGAGGTGTACATTTTTTTTACGTCAGTTGCATTAGTTTGGCTGCATCTGGACGTCCGATACGTCCGTGCGCCAGGCCTAAATCTACACCTGATTTAACCGAAATAGTTCGCACGTTTTATTACTCTTTTCGGTCTTATGTATTTGTTAGATTAATTTTGTGCTTGTTTATATAAGTCCAATCCTTCCATCCAAAGCATTCATTGAGTCGTGTTGCCGTTCTGTGCAACCGATCGATTCGCGGCGTTCGGCCGCTCGCCTTACCATGCTTTAAGTATGTTTTGCAGTAGAAAATTGATAATAGAAGATAAAGTGAAACAGTTGCATTTGCTCCAAGTCGCCCGATTTTCTTCTGCAACAATGAGCTTTTTTTTTGGTGTTCTAGGGCGAAAAGCTGGAGAAGCGCGCGCATGCCGCGCAATATGTTACATCATGGAGTAGGAAAGCGGACCCGAGTAGAAAAGCGAGTGACTTGAAGCCTATCTATGAAACAGCGAATAATATAGTATTAAGCAGTAAAAAATAAAACGTCTTAAAACTTTGCACGCAGTTTCTAATGAATTTTGTACGCCATCTCTTTTTTACCTGACTTTCTAAAGTGCATGTGTATTAAATAAATGACCATGTTTTGTCATTTTATAACATTGCAACAAGGAATTCATTAATCCGCGATCAATAAGAGCGCTTCTAAAATTGTGCCTAAACGCAGGTTAGGAATGCATTACTTTGATAGCCTGGTCTGGTCTTTCTTCTTCTTGGGGACGCGCCTCAAGTTTGTTTGAGAAAGAAGAAAGAAAACCTCTGTGACCAGGGTATCAGTTTGAGAGCGTTGGTTGTAGGATGGGTGTGGGTTTCGGAGGCTTGTAAGGGTGAAAGGACGAAAGACGATAACCTGGGCGTGGCTACATCTTATTTTGACACACAAGAAGTATCAAAACAAAGCACTGGCATTTTATCCATGATCGGTTCTATTTTGAATTCGCGGAACACCATAACTGCTATCGTAGCACGTCTCGTACCGCCTACAATTCGATATCCGTATCCCTTTTCCCTGGGAACGAGGCTGGTCTCCTTTACCCCCCGACATTTTGCGGGCATACTGGCGGCTTGGCGTGATTGTTCGCGCGTTTTGGCGACCGAGGCGTTAGACATTTAAACCTACACGACTTCGGACACCTTATCGAGAATTATATAGCGCTAAAAACAAATAAACAAAGGAAAAACAAACGAGTTGAGGTGAGCAGCTCGATGGTGCTTTTGTAGAAAAGGCTCTATAACAGACAAGATATTTTCTGTAATTCCGGCGTATGACGGAGTAGGTCGCTACTCGCGGCTGCCAGTGCTCAGATTGGGTAACCACTCAACAAACTTTCAACTTAAATTAAATTTACTTACTTTAGGGGGCATCTTCGTGCATTCTTAATAGAACGATTGAAAATAATGACCGAGTCAGTAAGTTCAATCTTAAGTGAATTTTAATTGTTATTCCAGTATTTACAACATCAGAATAACAGTTGATGTCACATATGTGTTACCTACAGTGTGCTTTATATGCCAAAACCAGCTGGCACTCCAAATTACACTAGTTCAGTTCAATGAAGTTTAAGACTTGAAATTGTAATTAAATTGCACTAATGGAATTTGAAATTGTATGTGAAAGTTCACAACAATATAATTACATTAAGAAAATACACCATTCATTTTACAATAATTGCACTCTCACTTATTATTAAATTATATTCAATCACATCTAATAACTTATCACAGTATCTACATGTACATCTGACGGACGTTTTGATACACTAACAGTGCTGTGTGCAATATTGTTAACACTCCACAAAGGTGTGACAACTTCTAGAGGGCTTTTATTTCAACTGGCCAATGAAAATGCAAAAACTGAGAAGGATCTGCCAATAATCGTGATCTTAAAACTCTGCCTTGCACATTCATTCGTAACAGAGCAGATAGAAACTTTTCAAAAAGATTTTAAAAAACTTGTACAAGAACTTGTACTATCAAAGGTGGTCGAAATACTAATGAGAGTCTACATGAGTTTTGGAAACAAGCAAGGATAAAGCATAATGGGGAAAACACAGCAAAAAGTTTCCGTTAAGTGAGACAGCCTCCCCGTTTGGAGCTGGATGGTTTCTATGTAACACCAAGTATGTAAAATATGGAAAATGTCATGATGTAATGCGCTTACTTCAATCTGAATGGTACGGAGACATTAATAAGTTATGGTTTGCCCCAAGCCATTTTGGCATACACATTTCAATGATAATGACTGATTCACTGTAATTTCTGTACAAAAATCTCAGTACCTATGACTCAGTACCTATGAAAAAAAAAAACTGCTGTAAAAACAACCCTACGTAAAGCAGAGCTTCACCTCGTATAGTTCAAGTCCTTTAACATATTTCATTATTAAGATATAATAACATGAATTTAATAATAAGTTTATTCTTATCATCAGTACATATTAATAGCATTCCTCTTGTCCCTGTTCTTTCCACGAACGAGAGTCCTTGCTTTAGAGACTGCATTGTTATAAAGTTGCTGTAAATAAAACCATCACAAAGATTAAAGCAATTTGTATTTTGGTTATACTCAATGGCTGTGAAAAGTTACATTAGAGGCCTATGGCATGGGTATTTCCTGGATCTGCACGTTTTTTACATAGTACAAGTGTTTTTTCCCTTTATGTCCATATACAGTAATGTAACTTGTAACACTTTCAACTACTTATACATAATCTTGATTTTCCATGATTTCCAGGCCAAAATTGTAAAAATTGAAAAATATAACTTTAACGTTTCTTACACGTTTGAAAACAACCCATCACAACATTGTCCCAAGGCCTTTTTTGCATTCAATGTGTGTGTTCATGTGACCCATGACAAAAATTAATGTCTTCATTTTGCTTGAAACAGGGATTCCAAATTGCAATTGAAATGAAATAACATAACACATAATGCTTTATTTATTCACGGA
>JAJGOT010000327.1:0-30000 GCA_022457155.1 Cladopsammia gracilis
AGGACTGCCTGCTTGGCCACCTCTTACGGAGTTAGTTCTCTAAATTTCCTTTTTGCATAACTAATGTACTGGTTTAGTGTCTTTTACCGGTAATTTCCACAGTTTTAAATCAGAATTTTCTTTTTATAAAAATCGCGCGAAAACCAGAAAAAAGGACTGCCTGCTTGGCCACCTCTTACGGATTTTATCCTCAGATTTATTTTAACCACGTGCAGAGTGAATCCAGCGAACTGGATTAAGATCAAAAGTGCAGTTTTATACAGCATATAAGCATACCAGCTTTCCTGTAAAGTACTTACTGAGTTACTTTGATTCTTCAGACAACATCACAGACAAATTTGCGCAGATTATAACTGAAATGGAAAATTTGAGAGCAAAGTTGGATACATTAAGAACAGTGATAGAAGAGAAAAAAAAGAAAGGTTAGTTTATATATAAGATATGAAGCTGTAAAAACTCAGGGTAAATTCATATTGGATGTATATACCCAACTTATGCCCCCACCCTGGTACAAGGAAGGAGGGATGGTTGCAACCCTCCTTTGGGTTTTTGCTGTGTAACAAAATTTGGAAAGGATTTCACGTTTAATGGATAAGTGTTCTACAAGGTAAGGTTAATATTATGGGTTATGGCACTGTTAGAGACCTGTGACATCATCCAAAATGGGAGCGAAGATGGCCGCCTTCTTAGATTTCATTCAAAGACGCATTTTTATTAAAAAACGGCTCGACTTCTATCTACTTATGACATCATTTCTTGTAACCATAGCAACCAATTTTGACTTATCTTTGTAAAAATGTGCCTCAGGCATAAGCAAATAGCCTCTTTTAAAAATCGGACAAAAACCTTACGGTGCGGAAGGCGGGGTGGATATCTGTTACAGGTCAAATTTAATTTCAGGTTAATTTTGATTTTTCTTTTTTTGATATTCGTTATCATATATCAGCATAGAAAAGAACAATGGAAATGAACATTAACCTGAAATCAAATTTAACCTGTAACGTATCCACTCCCTTGTACGTCCGAGTTTTACGGCTCGCATGTTTTCTTATCACATTGATTATTATCTATAATTGTAAAAGAGAAACAGTATTTCCCACTTTAAAATTTTTTACGTCCTGTCAGGCTGATCTGACATAGAATAAATTAATTTGCATTCTACTGGTCACTGTACTTCAATAGTATTGGAGGACAATAACCTGTAGAATACAAATCAATGACTTATTTGACGTCGACAACGTAGGGATTATGTGCCCGACGAATTAAAGAAAAAGAGAAATGATTAATTACTTACAGTACATTTCACTTTCAGGTGATTTTGATCCAATTAAGAACATCAACCAAATTCGCCAACTGTACACAAGTCGTGAAGGATGGCTCGCGCCCTTCCCTTGGTGCGAAGAGTTTCACTTTCATCTTAATGATATTTTCACCAGGCTCGTCATGGTCAGCAGAGAGAAAAAAGCAAGAGGAACAGGAACAAGGAACGTTGTCGACATGTCTGCTATCTTCCAACCACACGAAGAATGCCCAGAGCCCAAAAAAGTGTTAATTGAAGGAAAGCCTGGTATGGGTAAAACGACATACTGCAATAAGGTCGCTTACGACTGGGCCACAGAGAAACGCAAAGCACAAGATTGTTTTCCCGATTTCAAACTGGTGCTGTCCCTGACATGTCGCGATATCGGTATCGAGTCTGACCTTTGGGAAGCCATTGATGATCAGCTTCTTCCTCGAGAAATACAAGAAGACGAGAGAGAGAAATTTTTCGAGTTCATTCGCCAAAACCAATCCAACGTTCTACTGGTACTTGACGGATTGGACGAGTTACCTACAAGTAAACTGCCGGAGTTTTCAGAAATCATACAAGGTAGATGGCTTCCCAAATGTCACTTGGTGGTTACAGCGCGACACGAGGCTGGAATACCGGTGAGAAAAGTCTGTGATACTCTGCTGGAGATTGAAGGATTTACTGAAGAAGATGCCAACGAATTTATAGCAAAGTATTTCAAAACCGAAGAACATTTGGCGAAAAAGCTCATGGATCAGCTGGAGAATGACGAAAATCTACAAGAGTTGGTGGCAAATCCGTTAAACACTGCACTTCTTTGCCTTCTGTATGAAGACTTTCAGGGCCTTCCACAGCGTAGAACTCAACTGTACATGGAAATAGTACAGTGTGTCCTGAGACGATACAGAAAAAAGAAAGGATTAAAGGTGAACAGCGATGATCTGACTGAAGACTACAAAGGTCCACTAAAACACCTGGGCTCTATTGCGTTGGAAGGTCTGCTTGAAGACAACATGTACTTTGGGGAGAAACAGCTGGGAAGTCATAAACACGATTTACCCGGTTTCGGATTCCTGTCAGTTCAGCCTGGAAGCAGCAAACGAAGACCATGTGTGAGTTACGGCTTCTTGCATAAGAGTTTCCAGGAACTGTTTGCCGCGTTTTATATTTGTTGCCAGCTTATGAGCGAAGAAATCAGTCCTGAAATATTAGTTGCTGACTTAAGATATTTCCGTGAATTGAAACAGGTGCTTTTGTTTACATGCGGAATGCTAGCAGTGCAATCCGAAAAAAAAGCAGTGGCTCTTTTCAAAATAATTACGAATGAAGTAAACAAGGAGGAACTAACAAGTGGCTTTTTTCCTGTTGCGCTTGAGTGCATTAAAGAATGTAGAAAGGAAAAAAGTGATTTTCACGTAGAATTGGCACGTACCTTTGGATCATATCTGAAAGTTGATGCTGTTGATTTATCTGAGAATGACCTTGGTACTGCTGACGCTGAAGTGCTTGCTGACATGTTGAAAACAAACACAACCCTGACAGAGTTGGATTTGTATGGCAATAATATTGGTACTGCTGGCGCTGAAGCGCTTGCTGACATGTTGAAAACAAACACAACTCTGACAGACTTGATTTTGATTGACAATAACCTTGGTACTGCTGCTGCTGAAGCGCTTGCTGAAATAATGAAAACAAACACAACCCTGACATTGTTGGATTTGTCTTACAATGACCTTGGTACTGCTGGTGCTGAAGTGCTTGCTGACATGTTGAAAACAAACACAACCCTGACAATGTTGGATTTGTCTTTCAATGGCCTTGATACTGCTGCCGCTGAAGCGCTTGCTGATTTACTTAATGTAAATAGCACTCTCACTGTGTTTTTGTCTAGTAATAACGTCAGTGAGTCTGTTGTTAAGAAACTCCAACAAAAACATCGTCGCCTTATGTTTATCAACTAAGTTGAGGCCCTTTCAGTGTTCTCCTCTAATTTTTCCTGCACTTTTCAGTGACGCTAAAATTTTTCATTTTAAAATACGTGAGTGGCAACGAATGATAGGCGTAAATTTGAGTAAAGAAACCTTTTAAAAACACGGAGCGGGCTTTAAAAACCAAGCGGTTTAATCATTTAGCTTTGTTGAATTCAAAGCTACCAAGAAGCCAGTTTATAAACTTTATCCTTTTCATACGCAACATTCTCGCTCGATTAAATTCGATTCTTTTAGCTTTATGTTGCAAGAAAATGAAAACTTTTTCCGGAAAAGGAAAAGAAATTTGTTAAGTTTTAAAACCTGTAATTCTACTGCCTACAATGTTGTTTGATTCAGATAAAAAAAATGTTGAATGAAATAGGCGAATTTTATTTCCTTTTATAGGCCGTCCGCTCCATGTTTAAAGTTTTCCGTGTGATGTATGTATATAAAAATATGAAAGTTACTGTTTTAAAAGATCTAAATATACAGAACTTGTGTTGTATGCAAGTATTTTAGACTTTCTAAGTGAAAAGGCCGTATTTCAACACATGGCAATAATTAAGGAAACCAAATAAATACAAGAATAGATTAAGGTGATTCCCTAGTATTGCATTGCGCATCACTACTGCGCATAATAAATTGCGTCATTTGCACGTGCAGGAGCGCGTGCGCACTCCGAAGCAAGAGCGTTTCCTTTGAGGATTCAGTTTCCTTAGTAAATAAGTGTTAGTTTTCTCCTAAGCGAGCATGGTGACCTATCTTTTTTATTCCATGTATTTGAGGAAAATACTACTCTCCATTATATATCCATATTTGAAGAATTTTTCATTAGTAGATTTTGAAATATTCTCATGAAATCACTTTAATTACAATCTAGTTTTTAGCGTTTCATTGGGAGCGTGCAGATACTTAAATTGCCCTATTATTTCATTAGTTTCTCTTTTTAGGTAACTTTAAGGCTTTTCACGATGACATTGTTCTGCTATCATAACAATGCTACCAATATTTCATTGCTAATAATTACTTTCTGGAAATAATGGTTGCCTCTCGCTCAAGGCTAGGATTTTCAATATTGTCGGCACAAGCTGGAAAATTAGTTATATATTACAGCGCTATAACTTGGAAACGGTGACCCCCTATTTGACCTATTTTTGTTGTATTTTTCTGATGTACTAGATGTAATAACTAACTGTGCATAGTTTTAGAAAATTTTCTTTACAACTTCTTTTTCGATGGAATCACCGATTAAATCAAAATAAGGAAGCTTCATATTTGTCAGAATTGGCAGTCTCACCGCTCGCCATAACTAAATATTATGCCCTTATTTGTCAGAACTGGTCGACCAGACTGGTCTATTCGTAAATATTGTGCATTCTTTTGATGTACTTGTAGGAACAGGTCTTCAATAAGCCACATTCTAGTTACAAACTGACTGATCTGGTGGACAGACTGGTCTATTCGTAAATATTATGCATTCTTTTGATGTACTTGTAATATATATAGATAGCCTGAGCCTAACAGCGTCGCTCTTTGAACAGAAAGCCGATGATAAAAACTTAAAGTGCACCTAAACCCCATTTTTTTTTCTTTTAATCAACTCAATGTACGTTGAAAAGTCGAATAGTGAAATATTTCTTGTTTTTAATGTCGCGTTAGTGAGTTATAGAGATTTGAATTTACTAAATGCTAATTAGATGACGTCAAATGCAGACTCGTTTATTATACAACTACTTGTTTCCACCTCCAAGTAATATCTTTTTACAAATCAATTGACTATAAACAGTTTTTATTAGTATTTCTTAAATTGATTATCCTTAAGCTGTGAACTGCGTATTGTAAATTGAAGTAGAAATAATGGTAAAGTCTGCATTTGACATCATCTAATTAGCATTTTGTAAATTCAAATCTCTATAACTCACTAACGTGACATTAAAAACAAGAAGTATTTCACAATTCGACTTTACAACGTACATTGAGTTGATTAAAAGAAAAAAAAAGGGTTTAGGTCGGAAGCACAAGAATAAAATTGACGACCGGGCTATCTTTACGGGGGGTGACAACTCTAAGAAGGCCTGTTTCGGGAGAAAAACAAAATTCTTCCTGGAATCTGAAGATTTTGCCGGGAATCGGGAGACTCGAAAAATTTTCGAGGAAACACGAGATAATGTTGTTAAAATTTCGGGAATTTGAAATTTTTGCGTGAATGTCTCCGAAAAAATCGGGAAGATATTCCAAATTTTCGGGACAACTTTCAGTTCCACACAGTATTGCTCAAACAGCGTTTATTAGAGTTGTCACCCCCCGTTATCTTTTAATTTTAGAAATTCTCAAAAACAGACTTACGCGACCGTTTGCACAGTACATTAGACGGTACAAAAGTTCACAAAAACAACTTTTTCTCCGTCTAGAATAACTAGTACGACTAATTTCCAAATAAAATACACCTGCTGCTTATAAAAAATTGTCCGAGAAACTGATTTGGAAATCAAAATTGCAAAAAATACACAAACATATTTGCATAAGACCATGCGAGTGAAGTTTAGAACTATAAAATCCAAGTCTTGTTTTGTTTTGTTTTGTTTACATAAAATCGCTTTTCAATCTATGTAATGAATGAACAAACACATAAAAATGGACAACACAATCTTCTTTCGAAAAATTTTATTCAAATCTCCGTAAGTTTATGTTTAAAAGCAAAACGCGAACCATTAAGAGCTCATCGAGGCCGAGATGTCTCCGATGAAAGAAATCAAAACAACTGAATTTAATTGAGCGCGTGTTATAATGTATCGATCAAATAGAGACATCAACATCCTCCCCCCCCCCGGGCATACCCCGGGCATTTGACTCGTTGACTTGCCCAGGGGGACGGGAATTTGACATCAGTGGTTGTTATTGGGGTGGAGAATTTGACACCAGATGGGAGGGGTGGGGGGAGGGGGGGATTTGATCAACTTGCCTCGATTTCATGTTACACGCTGCGTGGTGTCTTTCATCGAAACGCATGGCTGCATGCGAGCGGAAATCAACCCTCGAAGACTTCAAGGGCCAAAATTGCGCTTTTGTGACGAGTGGATAGACACTAAATAGACACGAGCACACTAATCTGTGAAAAACAATTAAGTTATGATCCGCTGTCAACTTTTTTCATTGTTACAACTAGTGATCTGATTGGCCTAGACTCGAAAACCGCTAAAAAGTTAAGGTTCAAGGTGCATTTTGTCTAATTATTTTAAGGTTTTTAAGTAACTTGAGACCCAATCGCACAACGTGCAAGTTTTAAAAGATATTGTATTTGGGGAACTTCATCAAAGAAGCAAAATTATTAGCTATTGTCTTCTGCTATTCTGATTGGTTAAGAACAAACATTTCCCAAAATTTATTTGACGCAAATGGATTTTCTTTATTTTTATACTGAAATATAATTATGAACCATCAGCCCCTCCTCTATTCTTAAAATCAAAGATATTCTATGTGGGAAAGAGCCAATGCGGCAGAACAATGAAGTTTACGGTAGTTCTTATGTGGAGCATCACTTAATCAAGCGTTTTGGGCGACAAAGAATATTATTTTCAAGTAGTTTCGCCAGAAGAGGTGCTTGTGTTCCATTGAATAGACATGTTTCTGTTCCATTTGATGAACTGTTCATTGAACGTAGTATATAGGTTTAGTTTCATGACAAAAGAAGCAGATTTTGGTGCAGCAACTGGAATAAGTCAGAATCTTGCAACTGAGTATGTGATATTTAGAAGTTCGAGAGTTGTGCAGCCTAGCACTTAAAATAGTGGAAATAGAACAGCTTTCAGAGATAAAATCTTGCTTCGAGGATAGGAGCAATGCGGGAAAATGTTTGTCACTTCGGGTTTCAGAACTGAAGAAGCGGAGATTTAAACAGTTTCCAAGCAGTGGAGGGACTTAAAGGTAAATTAAAATACATTTTTTCGATGGGAATTTATGTTGATATCAATCTGTGATTGACTTTTTCTTTGTTCTCGCTAGTTTTGGAGAATTGTTTATGTACCGATCAAATGGAAACTACAACATCCCCCCCCCCCCGGCCATCCCCCGGGCATTTGAACTTTTGAATTTTGGGTTGTTCAAATTCCCTTCCCCCGGGTCGAAACGGGTGTTCAAATGCCCCACCTTAGGGTCATATTAGGCGATCAAATGCCCCTCCCCCGGGACAAACATGGCAAAAATGAGCGATGGGACAGAAATGTATTTGTTTTCATGAAAAATAATCTTTATTTATGTTCTTTGAAACAAAAGGGAATATTGAAGCAGTCTTATACAACCTATTAAAGAATGTACTTTGATCATGAAACCTTCATACAAATGGCAAATTCAATATTTCAAACACCAACAAAACGATCAATGGGAAACAAGCACATCTTCCTGCAAAAATATTAAATCTATGTACTATAGCGGCTTCTGAGTATCCCTTAATTAGTATCCCTGTCTTGAGTAGCAAACCGCGAAAAAATGCATGAGAATAACGACTTTTAATAATTTAAACGGTTTTCTCCGCTAAACACAGCAGTGTTTTACCAGGTAACGTGAAATTGCGAAGATCTCGGTTGTGTGGCGTCATACGAGCATGTTTTGCGACGGTCTACGCGCCCGCCCTAAGCGACGGCGGCGGCGGGCACACAACGCGCCCGCGAAACATTCCGCTAGCCATGACCATGAAAAATGACGGGCATGGGTTCTATATGAGTATGGTGCTCCGCGCGGGTCTTCGGCCCGCAGAGCTCCGCTAGGAACAAGTCTTCAATAAGCCGCATTCTAGTTACAGACTGACTGATCTGGTGACCAGACTGGTCTATTGGTAAATATTATGCATTCTTTTGATGGACAAGTAGGAACAGTTCTTCAATAAGCCGCATTCTAGTTACATACTGACTGATCTGGAGGCCAGACTGGTCTATTGGTAAATATTATGCATTCTTTTGATGTACTTGTAGGAACAGGTCTTCAATAAGCCGCATTCTAGCTACAAACTGACTGATCTGGCGGCCAGACTGTTCCCCTGGGCGGGGGAGTACTCTGCAAATGTTTGGGTGGGGGTGTGCCGCTGGGACTCTGAGACCCTTAGCCTATACTAGACCATTTTAGCTGCATTTTGCAACCCTATTCTAGACTAAACACCAAAAAACCCTACCCTATCCTAGATCTATTCCAGACTTGCTATTTTCCAGAAACTCGTTCACTATCACAGTTATTAGTAAACAGGGGTCAGTAAAAATGCTGTACTGCCCGCCGTACCGATTTTTAAATGCCATTTGCCAGTAAACCTTGTCTAGACTTAATTTCTTCACGCAACTGATCAGTTTCGCGGAAAATGATACCCTATTCTAGACCAAAAATCTCTGATAACTATACCCTATCCCAGACTAAACTGCCTGAAAACCATACCCTTCACAGCGGCACATACCTATATAGCTCATATATGGGAGTACCCCCCCCCCCCCCCCCCCTCCTGGTCTATTCGTAAATATTATGCATTCTTTTAATGGACTAGTAGGAACACGTCTTCAATAAGCCGCATTCTACTTACAAACTGACTGATCTGGTGACCAGACTGGTCTATTGGTAAATATTATGCATTCTTTTGATGGACAAGTAGGAACAGGTCTTCAATAAGCCGCATTCTAGTTACAGACTGACTGATCTAGTGACCAGACTGGTCTATTGGTAAATATTATGCATTCTTTTGATGGACTAGTAGGAACAGGTCTTCAATAAGCCGCATTCTAGTTACAGACTGACTGATCTGGAGGCCAGACTGGTCTATTGGTAAATATTATACATTCTTTTGATGGACTAGTAGGAACAGGTCTTCAATAAGCCGCATTCTAGTTACAGACTGACTGATCTGGAGGCCAGACTGGTCTATTGGTAAATATTATACATTCTTTTGATGGACTAGTAGGAACAGGTCTTCAATAAGCCGCATTCTAGTTACAGACTGACTGATCTGGAGGCCAGACTGGTCTATTGGTAAATATTATACATTCTTTTGATGGACTAGTAGGAACAGGTCTTCAATAAGCCGCATTCTAGTTACAGACTGACTGATCTGGAGGCCAGACTGGTCTATTGGTAAATATTATACATTCTTTTGATGGACTAGTAGGAACAGGTCTTCAATAAGCCGCATTCTAGTTACAGACTGACTGATCTGTAGGCCAGACTGGTCTATTGGTAAATATTATGCATTCTTTTGATGGACTAGTAGGAACAGGTCATCAATAAGCCGCATTCTAGTTACAAACTGACTGATCTGGTGACCAGACTGGTCTATTGGTAAATATTATGCATTCTTTTGATGTACTTGTAGGAACAGGTCTTCAATAAGCCGCATTCTAGTTACAAACTGACTGATCTGGAGGCTAGACTGGTCTATTGGTAAATATTATGCATTCTTTTGATGGACTAGTAGGAACAGGTCATCAATAAGCCGCATTCTAGTTACAAACTGACTGATCTGGTGACCAGACTGGTCTATTGGTAAATATTATGTATTCTTTTGATGGACTAGTAGGAACAGGTCTTCATGTAAGCTGCATTCTAATTACAAACTGACTGATCTGGTGACCAGACTGGTCTATTGGTAAATATTATGCATTCTTTTGATGTACTAGTAGGAACAGGTCTTCATGTAAGCTGCATTCTAATTACAAACTGACTGATCTGGTGACCAGACTGGTCTATTGGTAAATATTATGCATTCTTTTGATCGACTAGTAGGAACAGGTCTTCATGTAAGCCGCATTCTAGTTACAGACTGACTGATCTGGCGGCCAGTTCTGACAAATTGTAAGCGCTTTAGTAAGACATTGTTTTTTGTGTGTTTATGTCCAATATTTGAGGACATTTTTATACAGTTATACGGCTGTTCAATTTTCAGTGTTATAATGTTCTTATAATAAATTATGCAGTATTTCAGTAAATCTTAGTTCTTAATGAAAAGAAAGTAAAAATGGGCCAAGTTCAGCCAATTTTCGTACTTTTATACATATTTGCTATTTTAAAATATGAAAACGACCTGCAATGCATGTCGAAAAATTCAATCATTTTAGGCTCAGTTGGCCTGTAAATTTTCTGTTACCAAATTATTACACTATATTTTATTCTTAGTTAAATAATTGTAATAATCAGAGGACAGAATAAAGTCGTTCTTAACAAAATCAGATCTCAGCCTGGGTACTTTCTTCACACGTTCTTAACATTTTGGCCAATCCCAGCCTCAATGGTCTTATCAAAAAAGGTTCTTACAAAAAAATGGGGAATTTCCTAAATTCCTAACTTTCCTAATGACCGTCCGGCCCTGCGAGGTTTGCGTACGATCCCGCTAACTCAATGCGAACTCAAACGATTTTGTTAGCGTATAAATTAGCAATTCAACACGTTGACAACAAATGACAATTTCAAGAAGAAAATCAACGATACAAAACCTTGCTTCAACCGTTATTGATACCTCGCGCCATTTCTTATAAACATCAACAACCAGCAGCGAATAGAAATTTTGCCTCGCAAAAATTAATTCAGTTTACGCAAATTCAGAGTTTTACACAGAGAGCTTTCGTCTATCTAAAGAAAGACAGAGTACATGATATAAACCTCAGGAAAATGGCAAAGAATCCCTAAATTGACAAGTGTTTCGTGTCTAAACACACGGCTCCCTATGGTGAAATGTCTAAAGGACGGATCATTAGAAAAGTGATGGGGAGGGGGACAAAAAAATTCATGCAAGGGAAAATGCCAGGAAGAAATTCGTGTAAAGAAGAAGGCAAAGAAAAAAATTCGTGCAGAAGGAAAAGTCCTATTGCGGTCTTTATTTAATATATAAAATTGTGCCAAAGTGCCTATTAAAAATAGTGCTCTTGGTGTTTCAAATATTCAAAATATTCTTGGGGTCCTACCCCTGGTCGTTGAAGTGTTTTCCTTGCACTTCATGAAATTTCCCATGACAACGAAACTACAAGGTGATGAATTCATATTTTTCAATAGCCGGAAATGTCATTCAGAAATAATCAATATTGCCAGGCACAATAGGAATAAACCAAAAATAACTATAATTTTATTGAAAGGAGACAAATATAACTTTACGGGCAGGCGTTTCTTCTTTCTCTTCCCCGCCTCCTCTCCACCCTTTTCACTCCTCCCAGCTTCGGGGGTGGCTAATATGCGAGCCTGCGAGCCCGAGCCATTTTTTGCGAGCCTCGAGCCTCTTCTTGCGAGCCACGAAATTTTTCTTTTTAAAAATGTAAAATGAAAGAAAATGGAAAGATATGTGACCTTAATGTAACGCGAAAACGATAGTTATATAACGGATATCCCGTTCGAACGGCAAAACCGGCACAGCTACTGAACGGATGAAAAACGGGTGACCGAGCCGTTGTTTACATATGTCGGGAAAATCCCAGACGATCGAGGATTTTGCTGTTCGCGATTGTCCCAGATTTTGCTGATATGTCAGGAAAATCGCAGATCATCGCAGAAATCTGGGACGCGTCGGGAAATTTGTCCCCGACCATCCCAGATGGTCACCATAGATGTCTGAGTGTTTTCATATGTCAGCCAAATATAATCTGTGATGGTCGGAAAACAGCGAAATCCGCGATCGTCTGGCATTTTACCGACATACGAAAACCAGGATTTTAAAACGGTTACCATGAACGGCTGAACGGCAGAAGAAAAATTTCGAACGGCTGAATGTGAACGCCTGAACGGCAAAATAATTATTTCGAACAGCTGGCAACGGGGCTGGCTGTGAACGACATAACGGCTGAAGAAAAGTTTCGAACGGCTGGCTGTGAACGCGCTAAATGACGAAAATTGCACGCTTATTGTTTACCTTTACTGAGTACTTTATTACATTGAAAGGACGATGAAACCATCTGTTTGTCGAGAATGATGAACATGCTTTCTTTTATGTACTAGTAAACAAGCGGCCACGAGACCCAAGTGCATTTATAGTGTTAGTCACGCAAACTTCATGCGTAAAATTCTTTCTGAACTATGTTTACTAATTGTTAAAATAAATCTTGAATGAAACTAAAGATAATAATCTAATAGGCCATTTGCACGATGACGTCATATGACTACAACTACCAGAATCCTTCAGTTTTTTGTTTTGTAGTGCAAATTAGGGCTATTGTTATTTAAACCGCACTGGGATTACAAAATTTAAATAAGAAAGGAAAAACGAAATGAATTCTGGTAGTTGTAGTCAAATGACGCCATCGTGCAAATGGCCTATTCAAAGACTGCAGGGAAAGTTATATGGCAGAAAAACAAATTTAGCCCTGTTAAGTTTGTCAGTGTACTTAGTTATAGATACTAAATTTGCATATGTCAAAAAGGGTAATTTGAAACCTGAATACAGACCATGCGCTTCCAAGAATTCCCTGTTATCCTTGTAGTTTCGCTCGCCAAATTACGGCTGATAAACGGCAAACGAACGGCTTGAACGGCTCTAACAGATAGCCGTTAGTATTGTTTTCGGGTGAGAGGTCACATATGGCAAAAAAACAGTGGCTCGCAAGAAGAGGCTCGAGGCTCGCAAAAAATGGCTCCGGCTCGCAGGCTCGCACATTAGTTACTCTCCCCAGCTTCAGACATTTTGCAAAACCAAAATGACGACCAAATACTAAATTCAGCACCAGTACTCGCCCGCCAAAAAAAGAAAACGCCTGCACTGCAGGCTACATTACCTCGAGCCAAATATTTTCCCGTCCGGCCCTCCCACTCAGTCAATAACTACATAATATATATATATATATATATATATATATATATATATATATATATATATATATATATATATATATATATATATATATATATATATATATCTAGCTGAATTTTTGAAAAGGTGGTCAACGAAAATTACAGCAATTTCAGTAAAACTAGCCCAAAAAAGGGTTTTTATGACCGCAATCAGCCCGAAAATCACAGAGAAGAGAGAGAAGATGGGAAAGGTTGCGTGGGGCGAGAGAAGAAAAGACTCTGTAATTTTCGGGCTGATTGGGGTCATAAAAACCCTTGTTTGGGCTATTTGTAGTGAAATTGCTGTAATTTTCGTGGACCCCCTTTTCAAAAATCCAGGTATATATATATATATATATATATATATACCTGGATTTTTGAAAAGGGGGTCCACGAAAATTACAGCAATTTCACTACAAATAGCCCAAACAAGGGTTTTTATGACCCCAATCAGCCCGAAAATTACAGAGTCTTTTCTTCTCTCGCCCCACGCAACCTTTCCTATCTTCTCTCTCTTCTCTGTGATTTTCGGGCTGATTGGGGTCATAAAAACCCTTTTTTGGGCTAGTTTTACTGAAATTGCTGTAATTTTCGTTGACCACCTTTTCAAAAATTCAGCTAGATATTTCAAGCAAATGCTGTGGAGTGTTCCAGAAAGCGCTGACTTTGGCCGGAGATTGCTTTTTGGTACTTTTCCTGATCATTGTCGCCAATTCATTAACCGTTTTACTCTTTTCCCTTGATTTATCATTCGCCGGCGAACGATGAATTGGCATGCTCATTATTAGAAGCGAAAGCCCTCAATCGACTTGACATAAACACTATCCATCTATTAGCATACGGTCATTTCTTATAAGCTACTAGTTGAAAGATGCTGTTTTAACTGTGTTAAATTTTCTTTAGTTTAGCTGTGCCCTGAATGTATCTGAAAGCGACTAAATTAGAGTAAAAAAATGTGACATTTCTATGTGCACCTCAGAAGTAAGAAATTCAATGCAAACAAGACAACTTTTCACAAAGATATAAAATAAATTGTACTGGCCACAAAAAGCAAAAATCTCATGAAGGTTAACAGTCTCGTATACGCCAAACATGTTTTAAAAAGAACTAAAATAATGACAATAAGGCTGGTTCAAGGCATTTTGCTAGCATTATATTGAGACAGGGGCCACAAATATTTGAATTTGTGTCACACATGCATATTATCTGATTGAATTTGTTAAAGCAAGGCTCTAGAAATTTCAAGTACGTTTTAACAATTTCACACTTAAGGCGAATGAAAAGCATTTAAAAGAATCTAGTTAGGCTGAAAATGGCATCCTAATTGCTGACAGTTCACGACAAGTTGCTCTCGGCAAAGTGACAAAGCTTTGCAATGAATTCGAAATTAACAACCAAAGCAAGTCTTATTAACCTTTTAGTAGGTCAAACAATACGGTTTATAGCAAACGTTCGCCGCAGATAAATCTAGAACCCAGAATGGGCTATGTAAGGCACTATTGCTTTAACTAAACACAGAAGAAGCTGTTTTATGCCTTGCACGGAATATACTAAACAGATGGATCCACATACCTGTCACTGACAGCTGATCAGCATTTGTCAACAACAACTCGACCAAGCCGGAAATCACACAATAAAATTCCTTTGCAGTAGTAGAAAGGCTTCCGGGAAACTACCGATGGTTTTTCCATGATTCTCACAAGCAAAATATCATCAAATAACTCGAAAAGACTCACGCTCTTGGCAAGCAAACATCCACAAACATTTGTCTTCGCAGTAATTTTATTCGAGTTCCCGGATGTAGACTCGCATTTGACAGGGGAACACATTCTCTTGCCTTCAAAACAAATTTTTACTAAGTCTGTGGCTGGGTCAAAATTCACCAACAATTCGGCTGCTGTCTAATAGATATGACCCGTAGAAGCTCCTTTTTGAGGCCAGAGACTTGTTACCGCCAAGAACAAAGCGCCAATATCCGTAACCTTTTCGTCTCGGCCCGAGATCAAAAGTGGAACCCGTTTAGCCTCAAAAGAGACGAAATACAGTAAGATATCAGGACGAGGACAGACTGTGCCAATCGCCAGCTTTCTTTCCCTCACGGGACTTAATGATGTCCTCAGGAAAACTTTGTTCAAGGCGGCCAAAAGGAAATCTACTGAAAATAACCGACAAAGTAAGCCACTGATTTCTAGCGCGCGCACTGGCTTCGAAACGTTTGAGTCTGTCATAGTAGAGAATCATGGGAAGTAACGAAGGGAGGGGCTGGGGGGGGGGGGGGGGGGGGGGGTTGTCGTTTGTTGCTTTTAAGATAATTTCAAGCTGTGGAGTGTTCCAGAAAGTGCCGACTTTGGCTGAAAATGGCTTTTTGGCACTTTTTCCAATCGTTGTCGTCAATCTATCGAGATATATACCTGGATTTTTGAAAAGGGGGTCCACGAAAATTACAGCAATTTCACTACAAATAGCCCAAACAAGGGTTTTTATGACCCCAATCAGCCCGAAAATTACAGAGTCTTTTCTTCTCTCGCCCCACGCAACCTTTCCTATCTTCTCTCTCTTCTCTGTGATTTTCGGGCTGATTGGGGTCATAAAACCCCTTTTTTGGGCTAGTTTTACTGAAATTGCTGTAATTTTCGTTGACCACCTTTTCAAAAATTCAGCTAGATATATATATATATATATATATATATATATATATATATATATATATATATATATATATATATATATTTTTTTTTTTTTGGGGGGGGGGGGGGAGGGGGCTCAATACCCTAAGGGTACCGCGGTAATTCTAACGGTGGTCATTTTAGATTTTAGCACCTTAAACGGTATTAATCTACACATTTTGACCGCTAAAGGGTTCGAGCAGCACCCCCGTCCCCCGTCCCCCGTCCCCCGTCCCCCCCGCCTAGGCCTTGGCGGATTGTGCTCCCAAAAGTGGCATATTATGTTACTAGCAGTGCTCGAAATTTTGTCAAATTATGCCAAAATTATGCCAGAATTCCCAAATTATGCTCCTGATTTCCGAAATTATGCTCACAAAATGACGTAGATTCTGTACATATAGGCGCGCAATAACGACACCAAATTATGGTGTTTTTCAAATAAACTGTTGTTGTAAATTTATTTGTGTTTTATGGCAGTTTATCTCGGCCCTCAGCTGTCCAAATTAGCTGCTCGCAACTCTGAACCGTTTGTAAAATGCCTTCAACGACTTAACCATCACACTTGTATATATTGACTGAACCAAAAGAATATAGTACTCTCTTGATTTAAACTAACTCAAAACTACTACCTAAATTTAATTTATTTCTGTAGAAAATACACCATATTTACTAAATTTTATGAATTTATGCTCCAAAAAGGCAAAAAGTGCTAAAATTGGCTAATTATGCCGTGGCAGTGCTCGTTTAAAAAAATATGCTTTTTTGCTCCAATTATGCCAAAATTATGCTAGCACAATCCGCCCACGGCTCTCCTCGGAAAACGGAAGTCGCAAACGAAACTGAAATGCTCTGTTGTATTTTACACGGATGTCGCCGGTCTGTCGTCAATTTTTTCCCTGGCATAGACACTTTGCAACTGCTTTAAAACGACCTGTGTCTATAAAAACAGTCATCTTTAATCCTCATCTATTGCGAAGAAATCTTAACGAAGGCATGACGGCCAAAGAGATGTACTTTGCCTTTGGATCAAATATGAACCCAGTTAGAATGCGGGAGCGAAAGGCCTTCTTCGCAGCGTTCTTCGAGCGTTCGTCGCAGAGACGGTGATTTTATTTATAATTAATTCTTAAAGTATATATATATATATATATTATATATATATACAGACAAGTTACATGAGACTTAAATACGGTTACAACAATGACTTAATGATAAATTACGTAACAAAAATAAAAGCAAAAATTACAACAATAATACAATAATAGAAGTGATAACGAGACTAAACCAAAGGCAAATCACAATTGCCACAAATAATACTAATGAACTACATCAACCTAACCATTCATTAATGGGTTGATTAGAAAATATTTTTACCTCTTGGAGTCATCCCCCAAACTTAAAGAGCTCTTCCCACCTGGTTCTATTATATCATCTTATCGCAGACCTAAGAACCTAAAAGAAATTTTAGCACCTTTTAAGTGCAGAAACAACCCGCGGCCGACAACGGTTACACAAGCACCCGGCTGTTACAAATGCGAAAAGACCAGATGTGACCTCTGCGAGAATTTCCTTGTCAGTTCTAAAACTTTTTTCAGCGCCCAAACTGGCAAAACGTATAGTATTCGACAAAGACTTTCGTGCAACTCCGATAATGTGATTTATTTGGTTCATTGTAAGAAATGCAATCTCCAGTATGTGGGATCTACCACTACGGAATTTAAAGTTAGATTTAGGAATCACAAATCTACGATGAAAACAAACAAGAAAACCTGTGAGGTTGCCATACACTTCAACAAAACGCCACACATTCTAACAGATTTCACTTTTCAATGCATAGCCGGACCAAATTTATACAAACACAAATCAAGACACAGAAAAATTACTTGTCACGAAAGAAGCGTATTGGAGTGCGCAACTATTTTCCCTTTCACCTTTTGGGCTAAATAAAAGACAAGAATTTCATTCAAAAAATCGTATTCATTACAATTAAATTCAGGGAGGTTTCATCACTAGGTTGTGATTTTCTTATAGTGAATTTTTAGCATAATTTTTTTTTTTTTTAATCGCCTTTTGTAATTGTCTTAAAGTTCAAGGGCCTCGTTCGGGAATTTGTTATTTTTGTGCTGGCCTCGTCACTCAAAGGCTCTGAGTGTGGAATTTATTACTCATTGTTTAAGGACCCTGCTCAGGGATTTTGTTGTGGCATTGGCCTGTATGATTGTTCAGAGCCCTGAATGGGAAACTTATTAAGTTGGGACTATTGCATAATTTTTTCTATTTTTGATTGTTTTTCTTAGTTATTATACCTTTTGTTAGGTTGATGTAGTTCATTAGTATTATTTGTGGCAATTGTGATTTGCCTTTGGTTTAGTCTCGTTATCACTTCTATTATTGTATTATTGTTGTAATTTTTGCTTTTATTTTTGTTACGTAATTTATCAGTAGTTTAACATTAAGTCATTGTTGTAACCGTATTTAAGTCTCATGTGTAACTTGTCTGTATAACTGATGAAGGTCGAGAGACCGAAACGTTTTTAAACTAAATTTTTATTTTTTATACCAAAAGTTGTCCATTTTCGGTCTTTTTAACTAGTTTTATATTACATATATATATATATATATATATATATATATATATATATATATATATATATATATATATATATATATGTAAATAGCCTCTTTTTATTTTTACTCTTTTATTGTATTTTAGATATTTTATTATACACACGACCCCACAAGCTAGTGAAGCTTTAAATTTTTATCGTGTTTAAATAAAGGTTTTTGTTTGTTTGTTTTGTTCTTTACCGCCGCGAGTGAAACAAATGTGAGCTCAGGGAGCGAGAATAAAGCGGGTGTCGCCACTGGTGTGACATCTCGCAGTACTCCTCGGCAACAAGATCCATCCGCATTCCCGGATAGCCTCCGTCGCTCCGGTTGCACGAAATCAGCCCGCTACCAACGCGAACAACTACAAGACCCCCGCCGAGTATCCATTTCCGAACCCCCGAATTTTGACATGTTAAAGCCACAGTTCCCTGTGAAGCAGACGCCAAATTACCTGGGGTCAAATTTTGTGGGCGCTAACATCGCTGCGACAAATATCATGGGAAATAATTTTACAGGAGCTACAAATGCTCCATCCAACAATGTACCCGGTGTTCTTCAAGGGGGACCGTCTTTCCCAGGGACACAACCAGTCCCCAATGCAAGGACAAATTTCGGGGGACCTGGTATTTCGGGTCCCAGTTCCAATTTTTCAGGTACAAACCTTAATTTCTCGAATACAAACGTACGCGGTCAAAATTTACCTGGAGCAAATTTCGGAGGGTCGTTTGTTGGAGGACTAAACAACTTTGGAGCCAACTTCGGTGGAACAAGAAATTTCGTCGGAAATAACACCACTGCGAGTTTAGGGGGTTTTGGCACTGTGAAAAGCCCAACTCATACACAGAACGTATCCAGCTCGTTCTGGGGAGGTCAAAATGAGTTTAATAACTTGTACAATTATCAGGGATTTCCACACTCAACCGGAACGACAGCCTCAGCTGTCTCTCCCACGAGCAACCAAACTTTACCACCACCCTACCCCGCTGGGGCGCAGTTTGCGGGAAACAGCCAATATGGAGGCTTCAATCAACAGATTCCAGCAAATCCAAATATGCAGAATAGTTACATTGCATCGCAACATAGTGGAAATTTTCCGGATGTCAGTTTCTTCCCCGCTGCACCTCAGCAATCCCCACCGCCTTACTCGGCAAATAACTCACAGAGTGCGAACTTCTACACGAACTCTTCTCAAGAAAGCGGCAACCTTGCAGCGGGCAACCAATGGACTTATCCCGAGGGATACGGATATTTTCCCGGGCAAGGGAGCGCTGCGGGACAAACTTTTTAGTTGAAGCTTTCTGAAAGTCCCGGCCAACTCGACCTGTTCTTTCTTTCAGCCTGGTTTATGAAGGGCAGCCATCAATTTTCACTGAGTTTGAATTGAATGTGTTCAATTGAATGAACGTTTTACACGGAAGGATTTTGCGCGTAAACCGTATCTTACTGAGCAGGTTTTAATCATGTTTGGTGTAGATGTAATATAGAGCTTAATTTTCATTGGTAAACATTCACGGTAACGATTACACATGTTTCTTGAGCGGTGTTCATTTGTATGAACGTCGTAAAATCAAATGACCAATCTTTAACCCCAACAGACGCAAACAATCCAATGAACCAATCAGAACTCGTAGCAAATACACGTAGTCGTCACCAAACGCGGGAAAACGCGAACAAGTCATGATTGGTTTTGGTTTCACTTCTGATTGGTTGTAGCCTGTTCCAGGCTCTCAGATAGTGGGGGCGAGCGAAAAATGTCGGAGCGAGCGAAGAAAATCGAGGGAGGGGGGTGGGGGAAAGGGCGGAAGTTCCCAGTTCCCACTCGTTTTTTTCTTCGCTACCAACATTTTTCGCTCGCTTCCACTATCTGAGAGCCTGGAACAGGCTAGATTGGTTGAGAAAGTGGCGCGAGATTTTTTAGCCAATCACAAAGCGTAGCAATGCAAAACCAAAGCAATCGTGAAATTACTTTCGACACTCAATTGAAAACCACTGTAGCACTAAACAGCAGCATAAAACGTCCTTCACCTGTCTATCAAAAGAGCGAGATTTAAGCAAACGAAAGCTGTGAACACCAGAATTGATTTACTAAAACTAAGAAGGACCATTCACTCGCGTGTTTACGTCAGGCTGTGTAAATATGAAGCGCGTTTTGTTTTTTATAAACTCATGCTTAGAAAAGTCACTTTACGTCATATCTAAGTGTCGTCTAAGTGAACAGGAAAGATTGTGTGACGAGCCCTTAAGTTTTTACAACCCGCTCTATTTTATGCGAAACTCGTAGTCGACCAATAGAAGTGCGCGTTATATAATCAAAACCTACTGAATCAGCCGTCAAATCATTGCGCATGTTACATAGTCAACTTTTTTTAAATGTAAATATTACGTAAAATTAACATACGCGGACATTTTTTTTAAACTCTTACGTAGTACTCCGCTTTAAGAGATATACGCATTTCTTTAATCTTCGTTACTTAGAATTAGGGGCTTTATCCAGACTTCTCGAATAAGCAGGATATTTTGGAGGGGCTAATTTTTGCCGTTTGTCGTCGGGTCGGAAATAAAAATTCCCGCTTCCCAAAAATGGTTATCGTAATGGTCTTGTTAATTTTGGGGCGTAACTCGAGCGAAGGGACTTGTATATGATGCTCGTAACGGCCATTAAAAGTTGATACAGTCGATCATCTCTCGTGAGCGACCACCTCTCCTAAACGACCACTTTTCCAAAATGCCAAATTATTTCCAGTTAAATCATTAAAATCGAAACCACTCGAAAGCGACCACCTCCTCTAAGCGACCACTTTTCCAAATACCAAATTTCTTCCTGTCAAATCACTATAGTCCAAACCTCTCGTAAGCGACCACTTTTCCAAAATACCAAATTTCTTCCTGTCAAATCACTATAGTCCAAACCTCTTGTAAGCGACCACTTTTCCAAAACACCAAATTTCTTCCTGTCAAATCACTATAGTCCAAACCTCTCGTAAGCGACCACTTTTCCAAAATACCACATTTCTTCCTGTCAAATCACTATAGTCCAAACCTCTTGTAAGCGACCACTTTTCCAAAACACCAAATTTCTTCCTGTCAAATCACTATAGTCCAAACCTCTCGTAAGCGATCACTTTTCCAAAATACCAAATTTCTTCCTGTCAAATCACTATAGTTCAAACCTCTTGTAAGCGACCACTTTTCCAAAACACCAAATTTCTTCCTGTCAAATCACTATAGTCCAAACCTCTTGTAAGCGACCACTTTTCCAAAACACCAAATTTCTTCCTGTCAAATCACTATAGTCCAAACCTCTTGTAAGCGACCACTTTTCCAAAACACCAAATTTCTTCCTGTCAAATCACTATAGTTCAAACCTCTTGTAAGCGACCACTTTTCCAAAACACCAAATTTCTTCCTGTCAAATCACTATAGTCCAAACCTCTCGTAAGCGACCACTTTTCCAAAATACCAAATTTCTTCCAGTCAAATCACTATAGTTCAAACCTCTTGTAAGCGACCACTTTTCCAAAATATAAAATTTCTTCCTGTCAAATGACTATAGTTCAAACCTATCCTAAGCGACCACTTTTCAAAATACCAAATTTCCTCCTGTCAAATCACTATAGTCCAAACCTCTCCTAAGCGACCACTTTTCCAAAATACCAAATTTCTTCCTGTCAAATCACTATAGTCCAAACCTCTCCTAAGCGACCACTTTTCCAAAATACCAAATTTCCTCCTGTCAAATCACTATAGTCCAAACCTCTCGTAAGCGACCACTTTTCCAAAATACCAAATTTCTTCCTGTCAAATCATTATTGGCCAAACCTCTCGTAAGTAGCCTGCGCGTAGACGTATCCGATTTCCTTGCTCGTTTTCCGCGCGCGGGGAGCAAGGAAATTGGATACGTCTGCGCGCAGACTCGTAAACGACCTCGACAACTTTCAACACTGTTGATTTGTATTTTTCAATTGTTTTTATCCTCTGCTCCCACTCGCCTGCCATATTTCGATGTCACTGCAAACGCAAATCGAATAATGTGTTGCAGTGCAAATCCAAATAAAACGAGCATTTTATCCCTCGATATTATGTAAAACAGTAGTTTGCCCTGATAGGTGCTTTATATAAGACGCCCTGTGATGTGACCTCTCGTGAACGATCACCTTGGCTTTTGGGTATTCGCTTACAGGAGATTCAACTGTATGAACATGATATAAATATATACTACAAAAGGTTTACATCTTTATTTTTGTGCTGCTTATATGACGGTGTTCGCTTACAGGAGATTCAACTGTATGAATATATGATATAAATATATACTACAAAAGGTTTACGTCTTTATTTTTGTGCTGCTTATATGACGGTGTAAATAACAAACACGGGTTGTGTATCATTCCATATGTATATTATACAAGTTATCAGTCTCTTGTATGTTGTGGAAACCTTTCAATGGAAGTTGTTATAATAAAATACTATGGGAATTGTTAGTTTATGTGAACAGCATTTCACTGGATCACCGCATGTCATTATTATGATTAAAAGTTGACCGCGAGCAGTACCCCGCTGAATGGTCCAACGGGCAAGCATCATGGCATCATCATCATACATGTAGCTTTATTTAAAAACACGGTATCCCATCATTAATTACAAAATGCTCTTCCAGAGAGCCGTGTATACTAAATATTCTCTATAAATACCTAAACATGTTAAAAATTTCTAATTAAAATTACAATACTAATGAATTTTTCTATGTTTACCTATAAGATTAAAACTACCATAAGGCGGCTTTAAAGGATGCGATAGATGGCTCAGCTTTGATTTCATTTGCAAATCATCAACCTGGAGACCCAGGGTTAGTTAGTGGGGGTGAGGGAAAGACGAGACAACGGGTAAAAAATCGGCGGCAAAGAAAAGTTCTTTATTACCAACTTTACTTCGCCGCGGATTATTTACTCGTCGTCTCGCCTTTCCCTCGCCCCCACTAACAGCCGCTGGGTCTCTGAGTATGGCAAATCACGTGATCGGCGAGCGATTGTGCAAAGTTACTACATTTCATCGCACTCGCTTCTTTCCGCCCCGCCAATTTTTTTCTTCGCGTTGTTTTTCTGAACGCTTCGAACAGACCCTAGCAGTAAACTGTAGAAGACATCTGAGTGACTATCGTTGCCGAGTCTTCCGAGGCATTTCCGTGACTTATCCGAGAGATTCTTCGTTCGGACCACGTGACCCGAAACGCATGACCGCGGCGAAATATCAAATTTACCCGGCGTTACCAATCGATGAAATCGATGATCGGAAATTCAATCGATAAATCGATATCAATCGATGAAATTAGTTAATTGATATCGATTGGTATCGGCCAATCGATGACCAATAGATAGTCACAAAAAAAAAAATTCATCGATTGATATCGATTGGCAAGTACTTTCATGACAGATGTTCCAAGTGAAATTGAATTTGGCCCACGCTTGCTGAGAGTTGAATAAAAACTCTCGTGCAACTGAACTCTCATCCTTTAACTCTCGGTGACTCTCATTCTCGTTTGGCTAAAAGTCATGTTTTCAAAATAAATGTGTCGAATTTTCATTTTTAAAGAGTAACAAAAATGCATTGTGATAATCGATAACAATCGATAGCAATCGATGACAATCGATAAGGTCACAAAAATCTTCATCGATTGGTCATCGATTATCAATATCAATCGATTCATTGATATCGATTGCCATCGATTGATATCGATTTTAATCGATCATCGACTTCATCGATTGGTAACGCCGGGCAAATTTACCACCAAAACTAAGCGAATGATTGCCTCTTCCCAAACCCCATCCCCGGCCCCTCTCCGCCTACCCAAGGAAAGTTTGGCCAAAACCCTCTATAAACCCGGGATAAACTTCACTAGCTCCCACTCAACTCATGTCCCTTTCCCTGCCGTCATGGTATCTCTACATGCACATTTCAAACAAGCGATCATTTTAGGTTTCCGAGAAATCTGCATGTGTTTCATCGATTTCTTTTCGTGTTGAAAATGTTTCTCGTCCCTACGCGTTAAAGTGACAAGTATAAAGCGGCGGCCGTTTCTCAACCGCGCGAAGAACTAATGAAAAAGCACGCCAGCAAACTGAAATTGAAATCAAAAGTATAAATGTTTGAAATTTGCCGAACACGATGTAAAGATCTGACAGGGGCGGATCTAGGGCGGATCTAGGGGGGGGAGGGGGTGCAGCGGGTGCGCACCCTTCCCCCCCCTGAGATGACCTGCATCTTTCTAATATAACCGGTATTCTGCAAAGAAAAGAAAAAAAGCATGGTTACGTCATTCCTTAGAGGTGCACCCCCTCCTAAGAAAAATCCTGGGTCCGCCCCTGGTCATCAGAAAGTGAAACAGGAACAATGCTTACAATATTCAGACCCTGGCTTTTTTTCCCCCTAAAATATCTGGTGGAAATATTGAATTTCTTGACATTAGCTAGATTTGCTTGATTAATAACCGCTGATGTTAAATTTTCATGATTTGAACGATGATCATGGAGCGCCAGCAAAATCCATCCCATGTACTGTTACTCACATGGCGTGACCTTTTGCAAATTAAATTGATCATGTTACCTTTGATTTTGATTGACTGCTCAATCTGATCTGATCTCGTGATCTTTCTAAGTTTCAAGGTGCGGCTGAGAGATGACGGCGCTGTTACGAAGCCGAGAAGATCTCTAAATTGATTTACAAGAAACATTCATTTAGAAGCTTCTCTTTGACCAGAGCTAGAACTCATTTTTTCACAGAGAACACAGGTAGCATAAATTATTCGACTTCGCGTGACTGCGCGCTCTGTCTAGACTGATTTAATGAATGGTTATTTCATAAACACGGATATAGTTTTATCTGGATTGGATGTGTTTGATACCAAATTGGGAAACGTTTATCATTCTGAAAAGGTACGTATAAAGCAAGATGAGAAATGAAATAGTCTCAAAGCATATTTTAGGTTGGGGGGTTATGAAATATTTTCTTCTTTTATAAGTGACGAAGTGCAATTTACTGTTTCTGAAATTAATTTCTTGTCAGTATCATTCATTTGTTTAATTAATAACCGCTAGTAATTCTCATCTGAGAAAATCTTTGCATTAGTCAGATTAGTTATAATGCACATATCAAACAAGCGATCGATTAAGGTTTCCGAAAAATCTGCATGTGTTTCATCGATTTTTATTTGTGTTAAAAATGTTTCTAGTTGCTACGCGTTAAAGATTGATAAAGCGGCGGCCATTTCTCCGAGCGAAGAAGCGCGCCATCCCCGGGGCGAAAGGAAGATTTCAAATTTGCCGAACACGATGCAAAGATCAGAAAGTAAAACAGGAACAATGCTTACAATATTAACCTGGCTTTTTTCGCGTTAAATATCTCAGGCGGAGGTATTGATTTTCTTGACAGTAGCTACATTAAATTTGCTTTGTTAATAACCGCTAGTACTAAATTTTTATCATGAATCTGCATGAGCAATGGCACGCGAGCAAAATCTATGCATTTGAAAAAAGCGATCGATTCATGTTTACGAGAAATTTGCATTTGTTAATACATCTATGGCCTTTTCTCTGCTCTGTGTATTTTTCCCTGAGTCGAGGGTAGCAGCGGAATGACTTGACTTTATATATGCATTATTCCTGACCTTTTTGCCTCAAAGATTCATGATTCATGTCAAAATTTTCTTCAATATTCGTGATGCATTTATCAGTCGATTCTCGGTGTTTTTACTCAATTTTCATTTTCTATTTAAAATCAGATATTTAAACAACTAAAATAAAAATTTCAAAAACAATTGTACAGGTATGTTACATTTTTCGATACAGTAGTTTTAGAGTGATTTTCCTCAGACCGTGAAATAGTTAGTACACTAATAATAGAGGTTAGTTGATGCTATTTCCGTTGTTTTCTTTTGTGTCTATTTGACTATTATACACTAACTACTAGAAACTGTTTCACGGTCTGAGGAAAATCACTCTATTGTTTTGATTTAGTTGGACTTACACCACAGTTAACATCGTCCCTACCTTTCCTCTGAAACGGGCACTATCCTTTGCTCTTCATGATCATTTTAATGAATAGAATCAGTAATAGAACTTGTGTATATTCATCCGCCTACATCAACATCGATGGAACACCTATTTTGTTATTCATGATTCTTTAAGCTAAGTTTCGTTATTCATGATTCCCAAGTCTTTAACACGAAGATTCATTACTCCTACCAATTTAATTAACAGCTATGATTTGTGATTCATGATTCCGCTTCCATCCCCGACCCTGAGCGATGGAGCACGAACAAAATCTATGCATTTGAAAGACTTCCAGACAAGCGATCGATTGATGTTCATGGCCTTTTCTCTGCTCTTTGTATTCTTCCGAACCCCCACCCCTCCCACACACGCTAACCAAAGGAAAGGGTAGCTTGCTGTTGGGCCGAAATGTACCTGACTTTCCATAATCCTCGCAAATTAGCTAGTGCCTTAACTGGACATCGTTCTGTGTCTTGTTTGATTAGAAATTTTCAACTAGGACCAGTACTGTTACTCACATGGCGTGATCTTTTGCAAATTCTATTGATCATGTTACATTTTAGTTTACGCCTCATCCATTTCAAGGTGCGGCTGAGAGATGACGGCGCTGTTACGAAGCCGAGATCTCTAAATCGATTTACAAGAAACATTCATTTAGAAGCTTCTCTTTGACCAGAGAATTCATTTTTCACAGAGAACACAGGTAGCATAAATTAATCGCCTTCGTGTGACAGCACGCTCAGTCTAGACTGATTTAATGAATGGTTATTTCATATTAAACACGGATATTTTTTAGGGGAATGGATGTGTTTCATATACTGACGGTATTTACACTGACCATTGCTACGTTTGCTTAGAGGACTACGCACCATCCTTTGGCCTTATTCGCACAATTTAGACCGCCAGAAAGCTGACAAAACTTGGGAAAAGTTTATCATTCTGCGAAGGTAAGCAAGATGCGAAATGAAACAGAAATGCCTAAGCATATATGTATTTTAGGTAATTTCATAACACGAATATTTGTATGTGGAATCGATGTGTTTCATGTCCATTGCTACCTGTGTTTCAGGACTACACACCGTCTTTTGGTCCTACTCGCACAATTCAGACAGAAAGCTGACAAAACTCATGTTGAGAAACGTTTATCATTCTGCGAAGGTAAGCAAGACGAGAAATGAAGTAGTGATGCCTAAGCATATTTTAGGTAATGAAATATTTTCGTCTTACATAAGTGACGAAAAGTTCAAGTTTGTCTTTCCGAAATGTGCTTTCTTGCATAGATTCAGTAGATTTGTTTGAATAATAACCGCTAGTAATTCTCATCTGAGAAGTAGCGCACGGGCAAATCTATGCATTTGTGAGATTAGTTATAATGCACCGATTTCAAACAAGAGATCGATGTAGGTTCCGAGAAATCTGCATTTGTTTCATCGATTTTTTTCGTGTTAAAAATGATTCTAGTTCGTCCTATACGCGTTAAAGATCGATTAGTAGGCGGCGAAGTACAAATGAAGAAGCGCGCCAGCAAACTGATTTAGCATACGATGCGACGAACCTGAAACACAGGAAGCCCAAGATTACTAAGAGTTTGTATGGAGAATACGGACTGATATTATTATAATATAAAACAAGTCTCTGCGAGTATTACAGTCGGACTTTTAGGGTCACTAAAAACCAATTCAACTTCAACATCAATAGCCTAGATGATGCTTCTAAAATACTCTTTCCAACAGTGTTGATCCTTTTGCTTGTCGAACAACTGCTGCTTTTGTTTTTGAATGCATGACATGTAGAGCCAACACTTAAGATAATATGTGGTTAATGTTATTGCTGTTTATACTTCAATATGTCTATTTTAATGTTAGTTAATTATTTTCAGTTTCGGTAATACCATGTATACAAATGGGAATATCGAAATAAATTTTTGTTGACTATGAACGTAAACCGATCTGGTCACGTCTGCAACATTGCACTACACTAAGTCGTGCTATGAGAATGTAAACATAATCCTCATCCAGTGTAAGATCTATCGCGGCCTGAAGACGGTTTTTCATTCAATGGAAAGCTAACAAGCCAAACAACACTAGCTACAAAAAATGGACATTGAATTGTTAAAGCGATCTTGACAAATATCGACCTGTTGTTCATTGTTATTTGGACGCAAAATAGACATCAAATTGATAAAGCGACATTGACAAATATATGAAAACCAACCAGACTAAGTCTCGTGAATCGTATAACAATTTTACTAGTAATTTCAACATGAAAGTGGGTGCTGGCTTCAGACTTTCATGAAGGAAATACTTGTTTTACGATTTGAAATGAACGGTATAATTCGGGTGAGTGGTTAAATAGGTTGCACAGAGGGGAGGGCTGTTGTAAGTGTGGGGTGACTTAATTTTTTCCGATTTCCCCCTTTATAATGCCGAAGTTTGCTGACAGTTTAACCATAACTTTTTTAACAGAAATGTTTATTTGTAAAACTTCAATTAATTACAAGGTGTTCTGTTTAATTGAATTTTTTAAATAATTTCTAGCAACTGCTAGCTGCTGAAAGTCCTTCATTTTAAATATTTCAACTCATATTACGAAATTCGAACTATAACTGTAATTTGAACAACCATAGTGAAAATTGGCTTTTTTCTAACGAACAATAACTAACTTTAAAGAAATAAAAATTCTGTCATTGAAGCTTTGTTCTAATCATTTCTAGCAACTGCTATTGGCTTACATTTAAAGTCTTTCAATTAAAACCTCTCAAGTCATACAAAATATTAATTATTTCTAGCAACTGCTATTGGCTTAAAGTCTTTCAATTGAAACCTCTCAAGTCATACAAAAATATTAATTATTTCTAGCAACTGCTATTGGCTTAAAGTCTTTCAATTAAAACCTCTCAAGTCATACAAAAATATTAATTATTTCTACCAACTGGGCAATCAAAATATTGAAGTCATATTAAGAAATATCACTTGAACAATTAAATGGAAAATTGGCTTTTGTCTAATAGGGTTTTCCGATTTAGTGGAAACAGAGCACCTTTTTCCGCGTCGTTAACGAACATAAACAGAATGTATTGTTACAACCTCACGAGAGATGCTTCGTCCGTATTGAATAGATTACATTTCAACGAGCTTCACTTTATTCGTGAAACTTCCTTTTGTTGAAATCGTTTTTGTGTATATCAGCTGTGATCAAAATATTTTGATCCTTGTACTTGCGTTTATGTTTGCGTTGCACGAGAAAAATGGAACATAACACAAGCATGAGGAAAAAGCAATGATTCTGGTACAATTTTAAAATATTTTTTTTTAGACAAAAAAAAATAGGTTAGTTCAGAAATCATGAACCGCAGGTAATTTGTGAATCATTATTTTGCTTGCCTTCGAATTTTTAAAAACGTCGCTGCGGTGAAAATTGTTCGTTTTGGCTTTCATGCAAAATCAAAATGTTGGCGAAAAAAACACAAGTAGTGCAAGCATAGGAGCAAGCACAACGAACGCAAACGCAAGCAAAAAATATTTACCAGTATATGTTTGCGTTTTATACTAGTGAAAACTGGGCCTTAACTCTAGACACTTGAAACAGCGAACGATTGTTCACGATTCGCCGTTTCAAGCATCAAAAGCGGCAAAACAACACCG